>DWKW01001180.1:0-13352 GCA_018250115.1 Doberes anticus
TACTCATGAGGACTAAGTTGTAATGCCTCTTGTCCGGTGTCTTCTGCCTAACCACACCCTTCAAACCGAAACACAGCGGTGGTGCCGCCGCAGGCGAGCCTTCGACATAGGACTCTACCACCATCAAATATAATACCAGCATCAATATATAATCAATATTTATAGTCCAATTTTAACTACATCTTTTAATAAATATACTACATACATATATCAAATTATACTGGGATATGAGACGTACGAATTTCGTCCTCAGATAGGGCTTCAGTACTGATTGAGTTTGTATGTTTATGTATAGACATAATGAGTTACAGATTTTTATAGTACAAGTCTATTAGGAGTTCTTGATCGTACGATTCTAGAGGCAGATAAATTAATAATTATGAATTTACATCTAGATAGTAGACAATTTTTTGCTCGTTCGAAAATACGATCGTTACGTATTTACAAAAACAGTAGTGATGGCACAGACGGATGAATGACTTCAATGTCAGTCCGATATCAGTAAAAAACCATTTGCGAAGTATTCGTTTTGCAATTGACTCTGATATACTCGTATGATGTAACGTCAGTAACTTACTTATTTATAGTAGTCTATTATTTGGGACATAAATTGAAATTTTATTGGATTGTCATTTCTATTAAAAGTTAACACTTTTTACTAGAATACCTACTCATAGTTAAACTGGTACTTACCATAAATATTTTTTAAATGTATCAATCTGATAATAAGTAGTGAAGATCTTACACAGTTATGTACACATTAAAAACTAATTACTACAATAAATCAGTCTCATCTCTGAGATGAGACCCGCACCCAGTGGCGACACAGTAATTGTTTGTGAATCGTTTACTTTAGGATCCCGCAATCGAATTATGACAATATTAATCTGATAAATCATTATAAGCTACGCACGGTAACGGACTGATGCCTATAAATCTGATAATGAAAAAAAATTGTGAAAATCTTATTTTTTGGGTATATTTCGATAATCGAAATAAAACCCATTCAGCTTTAGTCGAATTTTAGAATTTGAAACAGTATTGAATTTTATTTAATACTATTATAATAGTAACTGAATTCGACAACACAATAGTAGCCACAAATTGTTGTTGGCTACACAATTGCTTAATAATCTCCGAAAATTGGTCAAATCGGAAACACAGTTTTTTTATGGAAGGCTGGCCTACGGCGGCACCACCGTGACACTTATTTCTGTGTATAAACCTTTAAAGCAGCAGTATAAGAACTGCTGTGTTTCGGTTTGAAGGGTGTGATTAGGCAGAAGACACCGGACAAGATTCCAACTTAGTCCTCATGAATAGCAACTCATCCACATACGACCTTATATAGAACTTTCGTCTAAGTTGAGGTTTGATGTGGATGTCCATGGACTGTAGTGAAAACTTATCATCATGCGGCCTGCGTGCTTGTTTGCTATTCTATTAACATTAACAAAAAATAGTTTCAAAATAGAATAAACTTTATCGTTTTGTTATTCGTTACAAAGATGATATTTTGAGCAAAAGCACTAAAAAAATGTATTTGTGAAAGTTCCTATCGGACTGGCTTATTTTGGTTATTTTCTGTTATATAACCATTGACTGTTCAAATATGGATGATTAGTACTGATCGTTATACATCTTAAACCTATTTAAAAATATTTAAAAAGACATTAAAATACCCATTCAGGGTAGTCAAAACTGTCTCTATAACTATAGGTAGAAAAGTTTAATCCGAAGAGTTAAACAACAATAACATAAAATTGTTGCGGGCGTAAAGAACTTTGCACAAATTTTAATTAATTTAATTTTAACTAAAAATATGTCAACATAAAATCATCGCATTAAATTTGACATTGGTGGTAGTACCTGCTATTAAACCGGCAGCATAACTTCCACTGATTGTCTAACTTTGATAGCAGTCAGTTTCATTATAGGAAAATTACACCAAAATTTATGATAGATTGTTTTGTTGGCTCTATGGTTCTCAGTAGATTACCCCACGTTTGACTAAGTGTGAAACTTTGGTGATATTTTGTGGTTTATAGTTCAAACGCTCGAACCAAACTAAAGTTTTGTAATTATACAAATTCATAGACGTATACGATGATTTTCTATCTCATTGACTCCTGAAGTGTTACCAACAAATTTCGGCGTTGCCATGAGCATTTATTTTGACCTTGAGCGGTACCGCCCAAAGATTATAAGCAAAATTATACAATATTTTATGTCAATAAGGATTACTTACACTGGATAGTTGTTTACGTTTCGTAGAAAATATATCAGGAGTGTACCTTCATAACAAAAACACATTATCTCACACCCAGCTGGGCACGGGAGCGAAGGTATAAATTAAATACAACGTACTGTCAGGTAGCAATTACTGTTGAGTTATTATCATGACGTCGTACGTGTTGTAACAAGAAAGAGTCTGAGAGAAAAATACAACAACGGCACAGTGAATTCTTTCAAGGTCTTTGTTAATAATTTACTGAACGAGGTACAGTCTCGGGCGTTCGGCAATAATTTTGTGTTTTGAGATACTTAAGGCGGCGAGTTGGCAATGAACTTGAGAGCAGGCCGGAGGTGTGTCTTGCAGGTTGCAAGAGCCCAAGGCCGTCCCACCGCATAGCATTGTATTATCCACATCGATTTATCGAGCGGCGCGCGCCGACCTCTCCATTGCCCGCCGCACCCCTCTGCCTCTTTTCCCACCTATAAGTCGCCTTATTTGGCGACTTTTATCTGCCGTTTTCTCTCTGCGCCTAATGACACTCGCGCTACGCACCTTACTTATATGAGGGGCAGCGGAGTCGGCGAAACGTACATCACAGACAATTTTTTATCAACAGGTAGGTACTAATATTTTTAATAATTACTTTAAAGTAAACCCATAAATAAATCTAAACTTTTTACCTATTATTGCGTGAACTTTATAATGAGTAGCAAATGAAAATTCTTTGTTTTGCATATGAAATTATTTCCTCTAACGTGATAACCAACGTAATGCATAAAAATTGTATCCTATCATAAAGGCAGATAAGGTTAAAAACAGTAATTCGAAATTCCGAATTTTAATAAAGAAGTTTTAAAATTTTATTTTCTAAACTCCGAAACGTTTTAATTTTCAACTTGTTTATGTGAACCACAAACAATTGTTTTTGTTTTTTCGCGCGCGAGGTATCTAATGTCGGCTTTGAGTTCGTGTTTGTATTGCAAATTATGTGTTTTCTGTGAAAGTTTTCAAACAAGCATAGTCATATGCTTTCACACAGAGTATTTTTTTTAGTGTAGCACACTGTCGTTTGGTAAAAGTTTATGACGACCCTCTGTTTTGTAAGCTTCTGTCCGGGCACAGAAGGCGGGGTTCCGTTGGGCCCGGACCTTGTTAGACGGCGCGCGATAGTCTGCATACAGAGTAACCTTAAGTTAATTTACAGCGAAGACTGCTCCCGGGAGACTCAGCCGCTGATCTCGCCAAATGGTGCTTTGATATGCTGTACTATTCTACACAGTGTCTGAATTTACTTATCGTTAGGTATGTACTTTTAAAGCTGTTCCCTTGGTGCTTCTCCAATCCAATCAAAAAAATTACTACGATATAATTGTAATGTGTTTCGATCGTTCAGTTTTGAAGCATGTTTCGGATTATTTGACTGATACGGATTTGTTGTCACGCAAACAGTCAATCATGTTTAGGGTACTAAACAGCATAATTTATGAGTTATACATTAATTTTTAATGGAATTATTGATTCTGTTTAATCTCTGGTAGGAGTTATCCTGGGTAAGATAAAAAGACCAGACCAGTTTTAACAAAAAAAATAAAAAATAATGTTTGGTGTTTATTAAGTAATTATTGACAATAAAGATATTTTCATCAAAAAAAACATTTTAGGTGACTATTTAAAAACGTTAGTTAAAAAAAAAAGTTTACTGAAAATATGGATCCGATTTATTCCCTATTTAGTAAATTCCGAGATCACTGGACAGTTTTGGGACAAATTTTATCCCAATTAACTATGCCTAAAATTTGGGCTGCATTTAAAATTTAATAGCATGTATTTCACTTTTAAATCTACTTTAATAGAATACCTTACTTATAAAGCATCCATAGATTCAAAAAATTGTTTTCACATACTAACGCAACAAGGCTTGAAAGAGTAACGGCATAACTGAATAACGATTTATGGTGATATCTGTAAGTAACGAAGTTCTTAATTCGAACAGAGAAATTCAGGGCCCGACTCGTCGTGATGAATGTAGACCTTTTTTATTCCTCACCATAGTACAGATTTCAGATCACGTCTCTGTAATGGTAATAATTTTTCTTTTAGTTCTGCCTTGGTGGCGCGAGGTTCATTTTGATTGCGTCTTTTTATTGTTTTATGTGTGCGAGAACTTGAATAATTTTCTAACGTTTCATTACTTAAAGTACGTACATAATAAAACTATTATTTATTATTTGTTGCATAAAAATATCCCAAAAAAGAGTATTCTCTCGATTAAAATTATTTACTTTCTTAAAACAAAAATTTGCCGTAATTTGTTCATTGTTACATTAATATATTATGTAAACACAAAATGATTACCGAACTCGGATCAATTCCATTATCGGATAAAGGCCTGGAGGAATATACTGAATTTTCCGCTTAACGAAGCCTATTCCTGAGGTACCTATGTCATGATATGAACGAAGCCATGACATATCAGTCGCCGAAGAACACATCCGTAGAAGTCGCCTCATTATACCGGTCAACCTATAGAATGTAGCACTGCAAATATGTCGGCAAGTTGGTTTTCAGGCTATCACTATGTTAGTACAATGCCATCGTGCAGCATTATTTGTAGAACTTCTACTTATTATGCAGCAGGAATGTACCAATTAATCGTTTTCAATTTTAAATGGAGCTATTGTTTTTGGTGAACGTTTCGGCATTTATGTCCACGCGTCGTAACTCGCAAACCCGAAAACAATGTTATGTGTCCCTTGTGAGCGATTCGGATGTCCGATGAAATAATGATTACCTACCTTTCGGTGAGGCCGGGATTCAAGAAGGTCGGACCACAGTGGGACGCGCATATTGATGACTCGCGATCGGCTATCTGTTGAATGTTCAGTTCAAATGATTATAGACTCACGTGCAAAATAAACGTTATTCTCACAAATTCATCGTATCTTAAAGCACTTTAGGTTATTGTACTGTTCGTAAACTAAACCTCAGATGTAATAAAATAATGTATTCAGATTCATTAGAAGAAAAGGGTTATAAAGAAAAACATATTTTCGTTCTATTACGTTGTCTTAAAGTTTATAATGAGTGTACATACGTATTATGAATTTTGTAAAATAAAGTTTGTTTTAAAGAGGGTTAATGATATTATTATTTCAATATAAATATAGAAATCAATAGTTTTATTATTTACGAGCGAAGCCACGAGCGATAACCTTGTCTTATTTTTATGTATTTCACCACTTGTACCGTAAAAATTTTCGTTGCCATCGAAAACATTCCTTCAACATTTTACTATCAATTTATCAGACAACATTGGAAAAGGCCATTAAAGTTCTCTATCTACTCTCCGTCTAGCTGTCGGATTGTGATTGATTCACCCTTTCCGCGACTGTAACTCTTTCGGTTTAAGTCAGTTAATGTACCCATCTATTGTACCATCTACCACGTATTCGCTGTAAATATTTTACACTCGAAGGAAAAGAAAACGCTTTATTTTCACTTTATGTGGTTTAAGTGTTTTTTTTAAATATTTCTTTTCTAAAAATATTATTTTCACAAACGATTAACATATGTTTTGTTTGTTACAGGTATTACTAAAAGTATAGTTTCGGTAAAACAGGCATGGACTATAAATGTTGATGAAACTCGTCAACTTCTATTATGGTCTAATATTGTTAAAAGACTAGTATATAATAACAATCAAAATGAGCGCCCGCGATAAAATCGTGTTTACTAAACTATTGTTGTGCATTTTAATATCGGGTGCTTGGAGCCGATCGTGGGCGAATCATCACGACTCTACGACGTCTACCACTCAAACAACGCCCACTACAAGCACCGTACCTAAGAACTTTCACAATGATCCTCTTATCGTCGAGACGAAGAGTGGGCTCGTTAAGGGATACGCCAAGACTGTAATGGGACGCGAAGTGCACATCTTTACTGGTATTCCATTCGCTAAGCCCCCTTTAGGACCACTTAGGTTCCGCAAGCCCGTTCCTATTGATCCGTGGCATGGTGTCCTCGAGGCTACTTCCATGCCGAACAGTTGTTACCAAGAGAGGTATGAATACTTTCCTGGTTTCGAAGGGGAAGAGATGTGGAATCCCAACACGAACATATCAGAAGACTGCTTATATTTGAATGTGTGGGTCCCTCAACATCTCCGGGTTCGACATCATCAAGATAAGCCTCTAGCCGAAAGACCAAAAGTCCCTATATTAGTTTGGATCTACGGAGGTGGGTACATGAGTGGAACAGCAACGCTTGACCTGTATAAGGCGGACATAATGGCTTCTTCGAGTGATGTAATAGTGGCTTCGATGCAGTACAGGGTTGGCGCATTTGGATTTTTATACTTAAATAAATACTTTTCGCCTGGAAGTGAAGAAGCACCAGGAAATATGGGCCTATGGGATCAACAGTTAGCAATTCGCTGGATTAAGGACAATGCCCGAGCATTTGGTGGTGATCCTGAACTCATTACCTTATTTGGCGAATCAGCAGGCGGTGGTAGCGTTAGCCTCCATATGCTTTCGCCTGAAATGAAGGGTTTGTTTAAGAGAGGCATATTACAATCTGGAACTTTGAATGCACCATGGAGCTGGATGACAGGAGAAAGAGCTCAAGATATTGGAAAGGTGTTGATCGACGATTGCAATTGTAACAGTAGTCTTCTTGCCGCTGATCCTAGCTTGGTCATGGATTGTATGCGAGGTGTTGACGCTAAAACTATATCTGTACAACAATGGAACTCGTACACGGGCATATTAGGTTTTCCATCCGCTCCGACTGTAGATGGCGTATTTCTTCCTAAGGATCCGGACACGATGATGAAGGAAGGCAATTTCCATAATACTGAAGTGCTCCTTGGAAGCAACCAAGACGAAGGTACGTGTGTTAAAATATTATACTATTTTTATTATCAACTATTATAATGAAATTGAATTAGATTTACGAGTAGGCATATGTTACCAAAAGCCACACAGGCTTGTTAATTTACAAATTACACTTCCTTTGCAAGTTGCTTACAAACATGTAACATAATTATGTTGTAAACAAAAGATGGAGGAAAAGCCTTTAAGCAATAATCTTATTAAAAAGTTTGCTTCTGTATTATGCAGAGGTTCAATAAGTATGTTTTACTCCTGTATAGAAAATTGTCTTGTTAGAAATTGTTACATTTGTTTCGCACGACTTTATAAGTAGATACTTGTACTTTTATTATCTTAATATATATCTTATTCTGTTATTAGTAGTACTGTAATTAAACGCAAATGTTTATAAATATGCTAAAAGTATATTTTTGCGAATAAAATAATGAATCAGGTACTCAGATGCTTTTAGAAGGCAGTAGTAGTATATAGTACCAGTTTATAAGTAACTACAAGTTTAATCGCTTTTCATCTTAATATAGCGTCGGTGAAGACATTAGCTAAAAATCATCATCATCAACCCGTTATTATCCCACTGCTAAATACGAGTCTCTAATCAGAAACCTCTAATCAGAAAATAAGGTTTAAGGCTAATAAATTATGAGCGAAGGCTTCACATAACTTAACTTTGTAAAGAACAATTGGGCATGCAGGTTTCCACACTATGTTGCACTAAGACTGATAAAGCATCAGTCACAAATCGTGTGTCGCAAGTGTCCATTCGATGGTGACCACTTATAACATAGCCCGTTTACCGGGCTTCATATAGAAACTAAAATATTATATTTTTAATCAAAGCGTGTAATTTGAATCCTAACAGGTATTTAATTTTGAAAAATTTAAAGGCTGCGATTAAAAATTAGGTCACGGAAATGGGAAAAATAAATTAGGTTTAAATCATTAAGCCATTACTGCACAGAACACTCTACCACAAGGTTACCACAGTTGAAAACTCGTATCACCTATTCATAATTGCGAAAATACTGATGCAAATTTCCTTTGAAAAATCTCGGTATTACTTCACACGTTAGAGTATAATGAATCTTTTCTAGTATAGTGCAGCTTGCTCTGTAAAATTATATTTCCGCGCAGTAAAGCCGAGGAAAAAGTGTTTAAAATTATTCTGTGGATATAAAATAACACACCATTACCATTACTTGAGATTCTTGTTTGCTACTTCATTACAATAAAAATTTAAAAAGAATTTCAATGGATTCTTACAAATTGTGGATACATACTTTATTTAAGGTTTAAACAAACCAAAATGATCAAACGTTATTCGAGTCCCAAAAACAATATTAAAGTTCTACCAATAAATCATCCGCCGTGGTTGTTCACAAACTGAGTGCTCTAAAAGCTACTTGTTATGATTAGTCATACTACGAGCGGATCTTCGCATCTTGTTTTCAATCCTCTTTGTGGGTCTATCAATATCGGGCAAAGAGTTCGAGGTCGACTCGGAGCTTGCACACCTGCCGCGCGGGGGCGCCACGCCTGCGCAAATCCATGTAGACACAACAATACCACGCTGTGGATTTTTAGTCGTACTACCAGGTACTACAGACTCGCCCACGTAACTAGGCGTCCCCCCTTTCCCATCCCCTTGTATCTGTTGCTACGCACCCCACCCCAGACGAACCAGCATATCGAGAGGGATAAGAGCGAGTTCAAACGAGACTCACTTTAACGTCTTATTCGATTTAAAATATAAATATTCCTTTTATATTTGTATTTCTACTATCTACGTTATTTTATACTACTTTCTGATATAACTATACTATAAAGGGGTGTGTCTTAGCTTAACTAGACAGGTCATTTAAAGGATGTTTGTACCGGGAGCGACAGTTATAAGTCTGAAATTATTGGGGATTTCATTACTATGTGCAATAGGATCAATTTTGCATTAAGTAGCACCTAACATTATATTATACCTGTCTTTAATAAAAAGTGTTACGCCTTATAATACTCGTCTTTTTACCTTTAATACTTTTAATAATTCACAATAATAATTCCACTTTCCCGCCCATAAGTAAGAAAAATTGACTAACTTTTTCCAACATACGAGGAAGTTGGAGACATAAGCAAACGTACACGTTTGATGCTTCGCTATCGATCGTGCGATTGCATGCAACGGGTGTCCGTGGCATCCGGTCTTCGTAGTTATCTGTCATTTTTAACAAAGATAGCTTCGTAGATATCGTTCAAAAACTAACCAATGTAAACTATTTGTATTGTTGTCTACGCAAAATGGAACATTTAATCACTTGTATATTTTCTACACAATATGTATTATTTCAAGTAGCATGTTTCATAAACCTTACACGTATATTTAAAATTTTCCAAAACACGGTTTTCCCCACCACTTGTCTATTTAAATATAAAACAAAGTAAGTGATAGAGATGAAATACGCCACGTAAAAACTCATTTACAAGTGAGAACAAGTTGGAAAATAATTCGTACGTTTACTGTTATGAGTTCATAAATTCTAACATCTACAACAGTCAGTTCCATTACAATAGAATACAATCGATTTCGAATATTGAGGAATTTTCCCATGATTTTAAAACATTACATAAATTGGTAGAACTTTCGAGAACATTCTGTATATTAAAAATAATAAACGTTAGACGACATTCTCTCATAATAAAGCTTCGGAATTTAAATGGCATATCTGCAGTACAGCATACGGGGGTTTGAAAATGAAAAAAAAATCGTGTAATATGGGTACACGTACGGAAAGTGTTGCATAATGAATGTGCTTATACGCGACCTTGACCTCGAATAAAGTGGTTGTAACTGCTACGACACAGAGAAACCCGATTTTATCATGGCCGCTACGAGCTCGTTAGTACTTACGTTAGTTCGATTCCAATTAAATTTTCATAGCGTATTTCGAATAGCCTGTTTTTCAATTGAATATCTGTTTACAGACTTATCTCATGGTTCACAATTCGTTTCGCTATTCGACTAACAATATCGTTATCCAAACATGAGTTGGAAATTGAAATGTATGTAGGTACAATCATGAATATTCCAGTAAACATTTAATGTTATTTGAGTAATTTCATGGTATAATCTTATGTCGAAAGCTCGCCTGCGGCGGCACCACCGTTGCGCCTACATATTTCTACCGTAAACCAGCACTTTTATTTTTGCCGTGAACACTTAGCATTAGGTTGCCTGCAAGCCAGTTTACTATTCTATTTATGTACAAAAAAACATTTGTAGACCAAATTTATTGCCATAAGTTCTTGTAAGCGACTTTTGATTGCAAATAGGAGCAACACAATGATTTAGGTAAAATTATGGAATGGCACTGCCGTACACGGTAGCGCCGATGAAACTGACATCTCCATGGGAAACAAAATACATTTTTCACTTTCATATGACAGCTATATAATATATTCGAATGTTTTAGATAAAATTCATTTAATTTTTGAAATTTTTTGAAAGATATAGACCAAAACATTATTTTAAAATGCAATATTTTGTACAGCATTTAACTTTATGAATTACAATTTTCTGTTTTAGTTACGAACAATTTGATACGACCAATAAATCTTTATAAACATTACTCTTTATAATATAATAATAAACGGTAAATACGCGGTAATTAAAAAAAAAGACATCCATTCATTAGAACAAATTATTGTATATTATAATGAAATTTAATAAAAAATAAAAGCGATTTTTTAAATTTTAAATATTATTCGTTGGGTTTGAGACAAGACCCTAAAGTAAATTTGATTTCAATCGAGACCGAATTCAACGAAGCTTAAAAATATTTTCATCTTTCACAATTTTCCTGCTTATACGTATGTAACGTTTATTCATTAACATTGCCTTGTTTGCGAATCAAGGGTCGCGTTTAAAGGTTGATGTAATGAAATTAAAGGTTGTGATCATTTATGGCCCACTCTATGTTTTAGTTAATTTTAAGTTTCTGTATTTCGTTCATTTTCCTTTTGAAAAGCATCAGCAAAATAGGAATAATTTTTATAGTAGGTACCTAGACGACTCTCGGAACCCATATAACTCCACAATATTTTTTCATTCAGCACATGACTGATGACACTATCCTTTAGTTTGAATTATAAAATTAAATACATCCTTAACATTTGTTATGACTTCAAAGTTTTCTATGATCTATTAAACAACTATTAAACACGTCAAGATTAATAAAATCGATACATCACACTGCTTTTTACGAAAAGTATTATCTTGGCTTTTATCATACGACTACCTGTTCATGTTCCACTTGCTCAATACATACGGGTTGTCAATCTAAAGTCTTAATGTGCAATTTGTTCTCTATCCGATTTTATGTACCTATGTTTTGGTTGCAGGAACATATTTCTTACTGTACGATTTCCTCGATTACTTCGAAAAGGATGGGCCAAGTTTCCTGCAGCGGGAAAAGTTTTTGGAAATTGTAGACACGATTTTCAAAGATTTCTCTAAAATAAAAAGAGAAGCTATCGTGTTTCAGGTCAGTATATAACGGTATAATTAAGAGCTTGCCAGTTAAAATTTTAAAATGTAAAGCTAGAATTTTAAGAACTAAATGCTTTGACTACTAATAGAAGTAAAATGTAACCTCAATTTGTTGAGAATTCTGTATGAAGGAAGCATATGTATGTACATGTGGGAGTAAGAAATTTTTACGTACTTAAGTAATATTTAAGGTACATGTTACAGTATTTCTTGATTACGTCATTTTGCAGCTTAATAGTTAAATGTTGGTGCTTAAATTCAACATTTGCTAATGCAATATTACATTACGTCATAATTCAATGTTTTTTTTTTGGTGATAAGTACGCTATTAATTTAAATTAATACAACCCATTCAGTTTAGGCACCTGTTCTTTGTTATGACTACGGTGCCGCGAATGTACAGCTCAACCGCGTTAATTGGCAGTGACGACGTGAAATTTTTGCTCTTTTCGAAACTAAAATAAAATCTGGATCCGCTCGACAGCGCATAGCTCAGACAAGCGGTGCCATATAATATTCGCGATAAGCTTGAACGCTTCATGATTTATTCTTATCCACTTGATTAATTCATGACTTATTCGTAGTATGCAAGGCCTGTTTGTAAATCGGTCTACTATAATTTTAGTACACCGACTGGGAAGAGATCACAGATGGCTACTTGAACCAGAAGATGATTGCTGACGTTGTGGGCGACTACTTCTTCGTTTGCCCAACTAACTACTTCGCTGAAGTGCTGGCCGACTCCGGTGTTGACGTCTACTACTATTATTTTACACACGTGAGTACCTGTTAGATCTGTTTTCTCATTATAAAAAGTATTTCATTCTAGATTCCAGGCCACGATGCTGTCACCACACATTATTAATTAATATCAATTTAATAGGCCTTCGGAGTTCTACTTGACCGATTTTGTTAAAACTTATAGCCGTTTGAAGGCTGATTAGGTTTGAATTTCATAATTTTTTTACTACTTGTACTTAGTACTACACTATCTATTTTTTTTTTAATTCTATCTATACATTCTGTTAAAAACTACTACTTACGAAGTTTTAAGTAAATCTATTGCATTAATTCATTCCCTTTTTTTAGATTAACTTTGAAATAAAAACGCGGTTCACATTTCTTATTTACAAAACCTTTATGACAAATTCCAAATAAACTTATGGAACTTAATAATCGGTATATCGCTTAACAATAATTAGGCACTTTAATATTTTTAATGTTTCATAACAGAAACGGTTGCTATAAACCGAACGTTTATGAGTGGGTTGTAATATTTTTTCGTGAACGGGTTTTTTGAATTGAGTAAAAGTTTACCTTTTAATTACTAATCAACAAACAATCAAAAATTTGATAAATAATCAAAAATTTGTTGACTTTTCTACTATGACGGAATACAATAACGAAAAAGTTCGGAGGCTAATTTAATTTCATTGTTTCAAAGGCAAATCTTGACCTCATACAAACTACTCTGAGCTTTATTGAGGAAAATCTTGTTTAATTATAGGCTTTTCAATCAGTTTCATTCAAAAGCCCGTAAGGTTTAAAATCCAATCGTAAAAGCTTAGCAGAAGCTGATACTGACATACCTTTTTGTTAAAACTTATTCAACATGCGAATATAAAGCCTAGGTTGAAAAAACGATTGCAGGCTGCTAACCGGTCGGGAAACACGTTAATTTCGCTAA
>DWKW01001181.1:0-13349 GCA_018250115.1 Doberes anticus
ACCTACATGCCTGAGAGTTCTCCATAACGTTCTCAAAATCACGTCCGCCAATCCGCACTTGGCCACGTGATGGACCAAAGCCAGTCATCTCGAAAGTCCCGTGCTCAGCAGTGGAACAATAATGGGTTGATGATGATAAAGGTCTTGTTAAGAGGTCACTGTAGCCAATAGATATCTAATCAACATGAGGTCTACATCAATCTACAGGAGGTCGTACGTGAACGCTTTGCTTCTCCTGATATCGACTCCTTGTTCCGTTTCATGAATCCAAAAATCTATCAATTTCAAATATTTCAAACAATAATTTCACAACTCAATATACGAATGTTTTGAGCAATAAAATCAAGAAAACGAATAACAAAAAACATTCTGGAAATATTTGAAACTGTTGTTTTAAAATAAAGTAAGATACAAAGAGATTTTCAATAGGAATTGGGCTCCAATTGTTCTCAACGGCTGAAAGACAGTTCAATTAGAAGACCTAAAATTGGAGCTTTTGATAAATAGAGCCGAGAAAACCCCGATAAAGGCGCAATTCCATTGTTCAATAGAGTGCACGTTAGCTGCGTGGGTCAATTTGTCTGGCTAAGTTTCCACTGCGTATAGTGCACGGATTAACGCACCCACGGCTATATACAACGCATAGCACGGCCACCGTTAATACGCCACTTCATGCACTTCGTAAAAGGTTTTTGAACTGTGTAGGCTAAGCATCCGAGACGGACACGAGTATGTAGGTGATGTCATAAATACCTTTTTGAAATTTGCATGCAAGCCACCTGATGTTAAGTGATCGCTGCAGCCCATGGACATCCACATCGAACCTCAAAGACGGAAGTCATATCTGAGGACTAAGTTGTAATGGCTGCTGTCCAGTGTCTTCTGGCTAACCACACCCTTTGAATCGAAACACAGCAACGCACACACACTGCACAATGCAGAACACACTGCTGCGTTGCGGCAGAAATCGGGTCGGTGCTGTTGTCGCCGCAAACGTGCCTGCGACGTAGCCTTACCGGTACTTACCTTACCTTTACCCTGTTTTGATATTGCCCGGTATCTTTAATCGGTAATTGTGTTACCCGGTTCATTTACTCTGATTATAAGGAGGCCCTTTACCTCTCACCTTTGACCTTTTTTCCTTGTTCCCATTTTTGGCTATATGTTTTTTTTGTACTTCCGTCAGCAAGTTCATTGATCGCCTCCATCGTCGTCAGCTCATTACTATCGTGCCGCTTGCCACCGGTGTCATCTCAGAAAATGGTTTAGGTCCTTATTTACCACGCTGGCCAAATGCGAATTAGCGGACGTGCCGTTGAGAATCTTATGGAGAACTTTAAGTTGCGCAGACGACCGTGTGGCGCCGTGGTGGACGTGCGGTCTGCCGTTCGGAGGGTCCTGGGCTCGATTCCCAGCTGGGCAGAAATTTGAATGATGAATTTAGATTTCTGTACCTGGTCTGGGTGTTTGTGTGTGTGTCCATGGCACCCACGACACAGGTTAAATCATACTGTGGGGCTATGAGTGTGAAGCGTTATTTACTTATTTATATGTAATTTGTATGCCAAAATTGACAGAGTAAGTGTACTTAAAATTCTATGAGTGTAACAACTTGTAATACCTTACTGTACAAATAAATGACTATTCTTTTCTATTCTATTCTATGAGTGTGAAAAGTAATTATTATTTTTAAACCTTCCCTACCTAAAATAAGACCAGTGTTGCCATCGCCTCGAACGTCTCCCCTATACGAGAGGGCGTGTCGAACATGGCAATATTATCTTTTGATAAATAAACTAAGCGCGCAGCTGGGACTCAATTACTATTTCATTAGAAACTCCCGCGTTATTACATTCCACAGCCCGGAGATATCGCCGAGGAAATGAATTGTGTCACTGCTCTTTTTAAGAAGGCTTTTTTTTATTCAATCGGAATGGCAAACGAGCACGCAGGCAACCTGATGTAAAGAGGTCACTGCAGCCCATGGACATCCACATACACCTCAACTAGGATGAAAGTCCTATCTGAGGTCTTATGTCAATGCCACTCAAGAGAACTAAGTTGGAATGCCTCTTGTCCGGTGTATTCTGCCTAACCACACCCTACAAACTGAAACATTGATTGACGTCCCATATGGCGCCGTGGTCAACGAGCGGACTGCCGTTCGGAGGGTCATGGGTTCGATTCCCAGCGGGGCAGAAATTTGAATGATGAATTTAGATTTCTGTATCTGGTCTGGCTATTTGTGTGCTTGTTTCTGTGAGTGTCCATGGCACCCACGACACAGGTTAAAACCTACTGTGGGGCTGCGAGTGTGAAGCGTTATTTATTTATTTTATTTATTATTACTTAAATTTTAAACAACTTCAATATAAGGGACGCTCTATTTCACAGACCTCTTCCGCATTTCGCGACAAACCTTGCTGGAGAAACGTTTTTCCTGCTTATCTTTACAGCTTATTCGGATTGTTCTGGCAAAATTGAGCTTCTACCGGTATAAAAGATCTCAAAATTGGACGGCATGTGTACGTGACGCCCTATACCATAGGGCTCTGAGCGCGAGCGTACGGTGCGCACACGCCGGTACGTATGTAGGTCAATGGCAGTGCGTGACGCCGGCTGGCCCTTTGCGCAGGGCTCTCCTAGAACCGCCGCTGCCACTGGCGTAGCTGAATTAATTTGCTCTCATTTTCTGCTAAATTCTCTAGAAATTTTTAATAGCTATGGAAAGATCCACAAGGTTTACCTTGAGATTTTATTACTTCTATGCTGTAATACTCGATTTACTAACAACTTCATAGATTCTAAGGTATTATCTGTTTTTACTAACGGAAAACATATAATGGGACTAAATAATAAAAAGTCGACAAGTTTAGTGACATTTCAGTTTTTCACATCTGTATGTTATAATCATATAATATATTATATGTAATAGTTATAATCATAGTTACTAATTTGCCTTTCTTTATAACTAAGAAGCTAACTAAACAGGCAGGTAATAAAACTTTTAAGTGCAAACGTTCTACCTATAAGTAGGTAGGTACTCAGCCAACAATGACCATCGATTGACGACCAGGTTGCAAGCTTTATGATATAAATACTTAGTTTATCGTCAATATATAGGAGGTATATTCCAACTTGGTATTCAGGACCCTCGTACGACCTAAGATAAGACTTCGTTCCTATTTGAACCTCAAATATTGATGGCTGCAGTGACCACTTAACATCAGGTGTCCTGGCCTACATGCTAGTTTGCTATTCCCTCACAATACCTATATGTGTGTTTTAATGGTCTTAGACTCTTTAAAACAAAGATTAATTGACATTTATTACGCGAATTAATTACTTTAATTTAATAATTTCATTAGACTGAGTTATCTTAATTATATAGGCGTTAGGCTGAGCCACATTAATATTATTTTACTAATAAATTAAAACTACTTGTAAATTTAATCAATTGAATTTTAAATCAGCACAATCAATTATTATTCGGAAACATCTTAAAAGACCACGCTAAAATCGTATTACTAAAGTAATTAAATTTTTAATTTATTTCCTAGAGCTTTCCAGAAACCCATATCTAATTAAAAAAATATTAAAATTGCAATATCAATACGATTTCACCACAAATGTATGAAAATCGCTTCATTCCGCAATTACTATCCATACTAGGAAATCATAGCACAGTTGGCTGTCACGAGCAGCCTTGCTTGCGAATGAAGGCTAATCCGAGCATTATGTACACTGTACATTATGTATTCCTTCGCAGCCTTTACTACTTAGGTGTGTACCGGTAGAGGTAAGAACGCGCAAAGAACAATTTGCATAAATATATCAATGCTATTAAATATCAATGCTAACGTTGTGGGCAAGCGACAAAGGTCTGGCCGACCTTGCGCCCATCGACGTGGCCCTTTGATTCGCTACTCGTAACACTCCACGTAACGTTAAAACAACAAATGAAGTAAAGTATTTAACTTTACATACGCTTTACAATATATTTTAAGGTCACTAGTACGAACAAATGCCCTTCAGAAAATTTTATTACCTACCTACTATTTTTTTATATGAAAGAATGATCTACGGACATCCATATCGAACCTCTAAATGGACAAAATTTGTATCTGTGGTCGTAAGTGGATGCGTTGCTACGCCTGAGGTCTAATTTGGAATGCCTCCTGTCCAGGGTACCCATTCAACATAGACACACCCTTCAAACCAAAACACAGCAGTGCTCACACTACGGCTTTATCGCAGAAAGGTGCAATGAACAAGACTACGACAGGACGACATGCAAGACACCGACATCGACAACGTTACATCATCTCGTTCATTATTTATAATTTGAGAATAATTATTTATTCCATAGAAAACGAATAATGTATGCTATGAATATGTACCTTTGTATTTCAGCATATAAAAAAAGAAACCGAAGTTCTATATTTCCTTGTCAGTCACGCATCTACATGACCACGTCCGTACGTGATGGAGCCTTTTTCAATCGATCGAAGATCCTGTACTTTAATCGATTCTTGATTTAGGTTTTCCTTATGAACAAAACTGTAGGAAAATCGGAACGGTTCCTTGACCTTGATTTGAATAACGCTACACTATTTCAATAATTTATTTATCAGCCAACAAGGCCAGACTGTAGCTAACTAAGATAAGTCACACATCTTTCACAATTTCGTACAGTATCTAGGTAAAATAATTTATATTATTCATTTGCTAATTGAATAAAAAGTTTAAAATATTATTAAGTAGTATTTCCTACGAAATAACTTTCATTTCGTTAAGTCGTTGTTACTAACGCTCCAGCGGACCGGATATCCTTCATGCACCCCAATGACCGCTTACTGATTCTTCAACGATTTATTGAACGGTGGCCAATAACCTGGCGGGGGGGTGTTTCTCCACGTGTCCTTTCAAGCGCAGGACACAGTGGAAGTGACTGTCGAGTCGCAGGCCATCAGATCCCGATGGTATTGATGATGATCCTGACTCCGGGAAAGATGGATCTTTATGTGGCCGCAAGTTGTACAGTTAACAAGACATGCGGAGACTGGGATTCTTCGACTCAAGATGACCACAAGGTCCAGCCCATGAGCACAAGAACGACACTACATGCGCTGAAATCTGTCCTTTTCTGACACCCAAGCCCTATACCTAACCAAAAAGGAACGCATAAGAAAATTATAAGTAACCTAAGATGTGGATTAAACCTAGTCTATGCGTTAATGACCTTACGATCGTACCGCCTTAAGACCGGAAAACAATGACAACGAATTAGGTATAAATGTGATGTTGATCGGTACATAGTTCAGTACGTTAATCCTATTAGTAAGCCAAGCTGGTGGATTTAAATCATTTGTCAGAACAGAAACCATCCAGCCCGTGAACATCAGAAAAGTCAGTATCATATACGAAATCCTGACTAAGGCATCATGAAATCGTGGCTTACGATTTTTATAGCATCATGACGTCAACGGTCAATGTTAACACGGCCCGGGTCCGTAAGCGTTGTGGCGGAGGCACGAGTACCTCCTCTCCGACGTTATTCGCGAGCGCAAGGTTGAGTTGCGCAAGCTTTACACGTGTCGCTCGCTCGCCGCGACCTCTTCCGAACACTTCCGATTCGCATGCACAACAACAACTTTTGAATATTTGAAAGGCGTATGACGTACTCACGGAAATAAACCTTAAACTTTAATATGTAGAGTTTTTCTCATCATCGCTTCGATGGCAAGGACGGCGGATATTTTTTTCAGTTTAAAAAATCTGGAAACCGGTCGACCTTTAGGCCAACCCTTAAACTTACCGCTGTGTGTTAAATAATTACCTAATAATAAATCTGCTATTATTTATTGTCTTTACAATAAATATAAATAGTAATTTTTCGACCAGGTTATCATCTCTTTAACGAGTTTAAAAATAAACGAGGCTTACGGAATTTTATGCAGCAGGCATTTTTATTTATTTATTTTGAAATAAGTACGTAATTTAAAGTATTTGGAAAACGAAATCTCTTGATTCCGTACCACTGGTTTAAGATTTACGATATTCGACGCAATTTTTTAGTAGTTTTTTGGTGGAAAGGTATTTCAATTACACCTGTATTCTAAGTTCAATTTGGTATGCCCTATAAATTATACTTACTACTACATTTCTATCACATATTATGTACATTATTCAGCAGTTATTTTTATTAGATATTTGATGGTGGTAAAGTCTATATCGAATGCTCGCCTGCGGCGGCACTACCGCTGTACCTATTTCTGCCGTAAAGCAGTAGTGTGAGAACTGCTGAATTTCAGTTTGGAGTGTGTAGTTAGGCAGAAAATACTGGACAGGAGGCAAAACGTAGTCTTCAGGAGCAGCAACGCATCCACATACAACCTCAGGTCTGCATGTCCATGGGCTGCAGAGACCGCTTACCATCAGGTGGACTGCATGCTCGTTTTGCTATTCTTTTTATATAAAGGAAAAAAAAATTACAGTAGGTAGGTACTATTTATTAGAGTAAGAAAAACAATTAAGTCAATCATACATTTCATGTAGCAAATTTTTCAAAATTGATAAACCATTAATTATTACATTGTATTGATACATCAAACCAGTTATTTTATGGGTTTATTCCCCGACATATATCCTACAACTGTACAGATGTAACCTAAAACTGTTATTTGTCACTTTTGGCGCACGTGCAAACTCCGGTCGACGGTGACCTACAAACGCTAGTCGCATTATCACCGCCGTTCGTAGTCACCGTAGCACTCTGTAGGAGAATGACGTAAACGCCCATCGTGGCTATAGAATAGTACAATACGCCTCAAGTTCATTTATTAATAGTTCAATAATGTTAATTTAACAATTTGATCATAATTCTGACAATACCTACGGAAAATTCTAAAGGGAATATTAAAAGAACAAGTCGAACTGAAGAAAATAATAAGTTTTTTTTTTATATTAGCAGAATGGCAAACGAGCATGCAGCCCAACTGATGTTAAGTGGTCTCTGCAGCCCATGGACATCCACACCTGAAGTTGTGTGTGGATGCGTTGCTACTCTTGAGGACTACGTTGGAGTGCCTACCGTCCAGTGTTGTCTGCATAACTACACCCTTCAAACCAAAACACAGCAGTTCTCACACTGCTACTTTACGGCAGAAATAGGTATAACGGTGGGGCCGCCGCAGGCGAGTCTTCGATATAAGACTCTAAGACCATCAAGAGATGATGATTTAGTCTCCATCTTTTTTACTATAATCCAATGTATACAAATAAACATGTAAAAAAAACCGACATATGACGACCGTTATTGTGGCCTACTTAATCAAATATTCGTAGATGTCAATTTTAACCTGTTGTTCCGTTATTGTCATCTCAATTTTAATTCTATCGAATAGAGCGATTAACCAATTAAACAAAAGTAACAGATAGTTTATGAATCTTAAAACAATAAAAAGATCTCATGCTGATTATTTTATTGTGTTTTATTTCCGTGACTAATCCACAAAAATGTCGCGCTAACGTAGGCATGTGCAAACTATGTGATTAACAAAAGGATAATTATTTTTCGAAACATGCAACCATGAATCTCTCCATCGTGAACTGAAATGTAGGTAATGTGTAGGTACTATTTCAGATTTTTTGTAGATATAGGTACCTACGTTTTAATGTATTTTATTAAAAAACAGAAGATACTTATCCTGTTCTATAAATAGTAATTCTTGAGCTGTCATGTTCCGACCTGAAGAGTAAACTGATATACTTCGCTCTTAGATGTAGCTCTTTATGGAAAATAATGGCAGTCCAATTGTAGAGACTGTAAAAACTTTGTATAAATACGAGTATTAAAATATAAAAATCAATAGTTACACGTGTTGATCAAAAGCATATAACTTTATTAATTACCTAATAAATACATATAATTCCTTAGGCTACCACAAATTTTTGAAATTACAATGATTATTATGAGTACCTATTCAAAATTTAACTGTGCAAAGACTAATTTATACTGGGAAGAATATGTAAATAAATATGTTCTCTCATTACATATTTATATACTGTACGATCACCTTGATCATAGAAACATACTAATTGTAAACAGCTACGCGGCGCTATCAATAGCATATCAAATAGTTCATATTATAAAACATGCCAGTATCATGCACAAAATCCTTCAACTCTGTAGGTATTAATTCATGGTAACTTTTTAATTTAAATTAATCAACATTCAGCATTGCAGGTCGACCGCTTCCACTAGCCGATCCCTTCACAAGTACACGCGCATTCTCACGTATACAGAAGCGCCTAAATAAGGTATGCGTCGGTGTTAGTGTGGTATACAAAGCACACACAGGCAGCGAAGACTTTGTTTTGCTGTTGAGATTCGCGCTTGGAGTTGCGCAAGCGCACAGTGGAGGCCATTGACTCGGTAGACGTGCGTGGCCGCCATGCTAGAGGCGCGGGCGCGGGCGCGGTAATGGAGCGCGAATCCATCGGCTTCTGTTCCGCACTCTTTCGTAACCGAAGTGTTTACGCCGCCGTCGCCGACGGGACTTCGATCTTGCGATTAACGGGCTATCGATAACGAGCTGCAATGCCGCCGATGCCCTTCATAATTTGTATGTTGCTATGAAAAATTAAGTAGGTATGTAGGTACTCCTACTCCAATTTATCAATTTCGAAATGTTTGTTAGGTCACGCAGCTCTACATTTATCATCTGGCGGGTGTAATGCAAATTATCTTCGCAATAATTTACTAATTTAAAGGAAATATGAATGTAGGTGTAGGTGGTACTTAGTCGGGCTGTTGGTTAACTACGTAAATATCTTATAAGTACTAAATTTGAGCATACGTACGTAGTACGATAACTGCCTAGTAGGTATTTTTGAAATTCACGGAATAATATTGTATTTAGGTAAATCACAATATTTTACTGTGAACTCTGAGCTGGATAAAATGTCATACGTCAAAACAATTCCTTGCAAAAACTGAAAGTTTATGGAAAGGTAAAAATACTCAAATCAGTTTAAATGTAGGTATAAAAAATTACTCAAATTGCGTAGTATTCTATGACAAAATGGAACGAAATGCATGTCTCGTGGGCCACTTGATTTAAATAAATTACAAAATGTCAAGAATTAAAGGTCTTTTGTCCAAAAAATGCTAACTTCTTCCGCCGCTTACAACCAACCTATCAAAGATTATATGATTGCATTAAGATCAAAGTTCGCATTGTTGTAGAAGCTGCCAATACTTTGACAAGACATAGTGATAAGCGCCTGTCCAAACAGAATATATGGCAAGATTTAGGACAAGCGTGTTGCAATCCCGAACATGTTTTAGATTTTAAATAGAAACCTATTTTTCCTGGTGTACGTTGCGCAACAATATTCGCGAACAGATAACAAAGTAGGTACGGAACGCTGCTGTGCCCCTCCGTCCTCTCACGAAGCTCTCATCTCGCGTCCCTCTCCCGCCCTCTCGTAAAACACACGTTGTCTTGCTCTAGCTCTATGACATAGATACCAATAGTTAGTTGCGAAACAGCGCAGATTATATTATAGCAGGTGGAATGCGCTGCAAACTAATTCCTTTTTGTCTATACTTTATAATTTACCTACGAAATGATTTAAACGTACATTTTTCTCGTTATTCCTGATAAATAACAATACCTTACAAATAAACTATGTAAAACGACTCTATTTGCACCACAAAATAAACAGTGCAACTATTTTTGACAATGTCTTTAACAAGTTACGCTGCATCTCTTATATAAAATAATTGATCGATAATTGGTGGAATCGTCTTTACCGAATAAACTCTATATTTCATAGGTATGAACTTTCTGATAAATTTACATCCTGTTCCGTAATTAACTACGTATCTAATTGAAAAATAGGTAATTATGTAGTTCTCTGCATTAGACGTTGCAAGTACATAGCGGAGGTACACACATTATCCAAGAGGGGTGCATAATGGGTACATGCGCTTAAGAAATGCATTGCGAACTCGCAAACTCGAAGGCGGAGTTCGCGATATCCAATACAGAAGCAAGCGAGCGCGCATGCGCTGTAATAAAAATGTAGCATTATGAGCAATCTAAACATGAATATTTAACTTTTTCCAGCCATCTATGCATATTTGATGGTTGAAAAGTCTTATGTTGAAGGATCGTCGGCGACGGTACCACCGCTTATTAATTAGACGGTTGTAGAGTCTTTATCGAAAACTCGTCTGCAGCGTCACTACCAGTGCCGCTACTGCTGCCGTAAAGCAGCAGTGTTAGCATTGCTGTGTTTAGGTTTAAGGGTGTGGTTAAGCGGAATACACTCGACAGGCGGTATTACAACTTAGTCCACAGGAATACGCATACACGTATGTGAGGTCATAGAATTCAAATATCTGAGGAGATAGGACTTCGGTCCCATTTCAAGCTAAATGTAAATATCAATGGGCCGCAGTGACCACTTAAAACCTGCCCACAGTGTAACTAACTTTGTAAGTAACTGTAGTGCTTTGCAGTAGAGAGGACCATACATTTTCTCATTGTAGGTACTCGCTTTCTCAAGTTGTCTACTTCATTATTTTCATATTCTTTAATTTCCTTCTTTATTATTATCTTTCTATCTCGTGCTCGCGGCTTCGCGTTGATTTAGGACAAAAAGAGGAAGGAAATAAGAGAATGGAGCTATCCCGAAGAATCCTTCCTTTTCTTGGGCATAAAGAGTATTTTCTATATTAATTCAAGTCATCTTCTATCTGTGCGCCATAATTCATTTTAATCGATTAATGAATCCGGACTGATTATTATAATATTATAAGATATCGACACCCCATTGCACCTTTCCGTAGGAGTTGTTTAAAGAATAAATAAAACGTTTATTAACATTATATTTGAAGAGCATTACCTATAGAGTTTTGAGTCAATAACCTAAATACCGATAATGTTTATACCTATAGTGATAGTGATAATAAATATTACTTTCTTAAAATCTTCCAACATCCGTTTTACTTCACCTAAGGGTTGATTTTAGTAAAATTCTTTCGTAACTATTTATTACGTACACTCTATTCGAGTATCAATAAACTATTAGCACTGGGCAGGAGGTATTTCAACTTTGTTCCCTGGAGTAATAAACTGGGTGGGTTTAATATAAGATTTAGGTCGTAGTTGGATGTGGAAGTCGATGAACTGCAGTGATCACTTAACGTCAAGTGACCGTCTCGCTCGTTTGCTACTTCTCACTTCTTGCAAATAAAGATCTATTCTATACTACTTGAATACCTATATACCTAAATAAAATAAAGAGAGTATTATGCCTGAAATCCTGGTTGGCTGAAATTATGTGCGTGTGCTTTTTGAACTTTGAGATAATATATTTTTGTACATCAACAGCCGTTATGGTGTAGGTTTACCGATTAACTAAGTCGGTTCCTGAGGTAGCTGCGTGCGTTATAATGACCTGAACACTGACGTGAAACATACATTCTTTTCGCACTGCGTATCTAACGCAGCAAGCAGAACAGGCGCTGGGTTTAACCATGACAGATTTAAATATGGTATTGGGTTTGATGGTGGTAGAGTCTTATGTCGAAGGCTCGCCTACGGCGGCACCACCGCTGGACCTATTTCTGCCGTAAAGCAGCAGCGTGAGAACTGTTGTGTTTCGGTCAGTTTCGGTTTGAAAGGTGCGGTTAGGCAAAAAACACTGGACAGGAGGCATTCCAACTTAGTCATCATGAGTAGCAACGCATCCACATTCGACTTCTGATAGGCTGCAGTGACCAATTAACATCAGGTGGCCTGCATGCTCGTTTGCTTTTCCGTTTGAATAAAATTTAGGTAAGTACTCAATTACCATTTAACCAGAACCAGAACATCGGCTTAGCACCCATTGCCTGGGTAGGGTAGGTCAAGTGACAAAAGCCGACAGAAACAAATACCTCATTGCTTATCGTTTATACATTGAGGGAATTTTATTAGGGCGGTCGCCCTCGCCATGTACCTGTTTAAGGTTATACGCGGTGAAGTGACCAATCCAGCTATACTGGAGGAACTTAACAGCTCACGCTTACGTACGCTTAAAATAGTCGCGGATCGAATGGATCTGTTCTCTGGTACCCTGAACGAGTTCACCAAAATTGTACACAATACATTGCATACATATTATGTACAATGTAGTCTAGCAGTTTAATTTTAATTGTGACCGTGTGAAATGATTATAAATGTGGTCATTTTTATTATTATTGACAATTGATATTATTATAACTACACTCACGAATCAGGATCTCCTGTTTTATTTAAATGTAAGTTTAACGTTTCACACTCATAGCACCACAGTAGGTCGTTTAACCTGTGTCGGGGGTGGCATGGACACACACAGAAATAAGCACACAAACACCCAGACCACGTACAGAAATATAAATTCATCATTCATATTTCCGCCCCGCTGGGAATCGAACCCAGAACCCTCCAAACGGCAGACCGCGCGCTTACCACGGCGCCATTTGTGTCGTCGGGTTGTCTAAATAAATAAATGTTTTTTTTTTTTTAAATCGTTACAGTCGAGTTCGATGGTTGTACTCTTATGTCGGAAGCTCGCATGCGAAGGCACCACCGCTGCCTGCATATGTGCCGTAAAGCAGCAGCGTGAGCATCGCAATGTGTCGGTTTGAAGGGAGGGGAGATCGGACGCGGCTGTCAATGAGATCTAGTGACCAGGAAACATCAGGCGGCCTACATGCTTTACTTTACCAATACTTCACAATAAAATAAAGAATAGACCAAATTATTCGTCTCCGCGATCGCACTGAATCGAACTGAACCGAATCAAAATGAAGCATTTCTTTTCGAATATTACTTAGGCCTAGACTGCAGATACTGTATGGAGATATCCTTCTCCATACAGCATCTGCAGTATCTTCCTCCTGGAAACGCCTATCCATATTCTGCTCATTTGTGACGCACTAATGCACAAACGGAGCATTCATTTGGGGAAGCATGAACTGCACGCGGATGAAGTCAGCAACCTCGCTGTCAAAAAAGTCCTAGCTTTAGCATCGGCCGTAGGCACAAACGGCCCACTGAGGTTGATGTGTCTCGAGCTTCAAGAGATCAGACCTTAGTATACTAAATAAATAGGCCTAGACTAATAGATCAATGGACTGAGATGTCAATAACGTATTTCCCACAAGAGAGCTATCAGCAAAAACCGGTAGATAAAGTCAATTACGGAGAAAATCGACTACCTATCTGGAATAATCACTGTAATCTATGGAATCTATTAACTTTTTACGAGCAAATCGTGTAGTAGGTACTGATCCGTTACTATAAGACCCT
>DWKW01001182.1:0-13344 GCA_018250115.1 Doberes anticus
CCCTTAGAGCAAGTATATGTAACTCGAAAGGAACCATGATTTTTCTATTTACGTACATACATAAATTCAGGCCTGTCTCTCGTTGGAGTAGGCAGAGACCAAAGACCGCCAAATGCTACGGTTCATACATACTTCTTTCGCTTCAACTGTCATCAATTCATTTCATACAATTTCATTCATGTTTCCTTTCAATTTCATTCCAATTTCTATTTATTAAATCTGAATATACTATTGGACTATAAAGGATTAATGCAGAAGCACGTAAATAAATAGGTATAATATATCGTAGTAGAAGTCCCATATCTCCGCGACACACTTCGTCTTTAAGTAACGATCTGACGAGGGTCGCACCTTTGTCCACTACACTTGCGTTGTTATGAAAAAACCTTTTGAAGGCAATAAATACCGTGCCGACTATATGGACGTACATATTTCTGAACGTTGCTAAAGAGGTTATTTTCGCGTACGATTACGAAGATAGATATATAACGAATCTGAATGAATGACACTGAGAACATATTTACCCGAATGTAATCGGATGTAAATTTCATAAATACGTTTTCTACAACTAGAACTACTACTAGAACTAGAACTTATATGCTATTAATTTCTACGAATTATCAGTTAAAAAAGGTATACAGTTATAAATTATTACTACACTGATTCTTGCCCTTAAAACACCATGACCATTGTCATAACAATGAATGGGATAAAAAAATGTTCTGAACATTTCTGTTCAAAGCCAGTGACAGAAAGAGTGATTACTTAAATTTCTCCCTCTTGTTTTACAAATAAATCAACATCTCCCGCCTCGAAACTAGAATCATTTTTATACATAAAACATAGACGTTGAGCTTTAAAAAACGTTCCCCTTGCGGCTTTGACCTCTTTTACGCTTGTTTACGCAGCCTTTCATATGAAAATCAAGAAACCGAAAAGTTTTGACACACAATTTTGGGCACTATGGTATTTCATCATCAACTTATTAACCTCAAACTGCTGGGTACGGGTCTCCTCTCAGAGATGAGAATGTTTAGAGCAAAGTTCACCACGCTGGCCAAGTGTATATTAGCGGACTTCACATGCCTTTGAAAACAATACATTGAGTAGAACTCTATTCCGTTCTTCTCGGTTTAAAGTCACTGATAATTAATTTATAATACGCTCATAATTTAGAACCAATTATAAATAACAATGTCGAAATTTAGAAGTGCGTGCCGGGATTTGAACACCGACCCAACGATGGGCAAGGTCGAGATTCTTAATCACTAGGCTACCACTCACTTGACTCTCTCACTTTGTTATTTATTGTTGTTGTTGTAAAATTTACGTTCTATAATTGCCACCCTTGTGTCCCTTTAACCTAGACTTTGTAGCTGTTTCTTTTCAGTTGATCTCTATTAGCTATGAGCTATTTCTTTATTGATTCATCATCACCAACCCATTATTGTCCCATTGCTGGGCAAGGTTATTCTCTCAGGAATGCGAAGGTTTAGACCATACTCCACCCCTTGACCAAGATAGGGTTCTGCGGGCGGCAGTCTTTGTTGATTACCAAAACTGTATTGTGTTCGTTACTGTTCGTTAGAGCTATAAACTAAATAAACGGTTATATAAAATAAATGTTTAGGTAGACCTGCGTAAGTAACAAAAAGTGTTTAATACATAATTTAAACAATTATGAACTAACCTGTGTGTGGAATCCTTGAACCTCCGTGCGGATGGAAGCCCACGCCCTGATTGTTGCTCAGAGAAGTAAAGCTGAAGAATGCGAGGAACTGAGACCTCATCGTTTTTTCTGTTATTCTGTTAACAAAATTTTGATTTTAACATACCTACTGTAAAATACTCCACTACATTAAGGACAGTAAGTCAGGTCCATTTACTGTTTTGCGGAAAAAAAACACAGGCCCTAGTACGAACTTTGAAAGTTAACCAAAAGATGAATGGAATTTAGTATTATTCCGCACATCGACGATATCGTAACAGACCATTTTCAAATAAGAAATTTAACAATGGATACGACCTATTTTTAATTCTCGACCTTTCGAACAAGGGGCATTGGTAGAAAATTTATAGAATGGTAAGCAATTCGATCAGTTTTACGTAAACTATCAAAAATTGTACTTGAGTTTTAATGTATAATGGAAAATTTGCATCAATTCCTAATTACAAAAGTTAATTATAAAACCAAAAACATGATCTCTATATTCCATTTCAAACTTCCACATGAGATCTTTCATAAAATCAGTCAGCCAGCACTCAAAAATAATTACAACCTCGATACTTGTAATTGACGCCGATTATCGAATTTCAACGGAAAATGCTTACAACTGACACGCCGACAGCCGTTTGCAAATGCTCAACGAGCGCCACAATTCTGAATAGAGCATTACCGGTTCCGAAGTGGCCTTTTGTGCCCACCGCTCACCATCTCGCCACCGGAACTCGTGTTATGCGTTTCCGAACAGAACTGCAAATTGAGATAAATTTCCAACACCGCGTGCCACTGTAACGCTCCACTAGCCGGAAATAATGCTCATTTCACCTCCAACGTTAATGAACGAAAATGTAATTAATTATTGCCCATTTCGGCCGGATTCATCGCCACCGCGAAAGTACTAGTCCCGATTCACTATGAAACATGTTGCATTAATGATCGTTGCTGTTAGGCGCTATCGAAATTTAAATTAGACCTCGTCAAATTTTGAATTCATATCACTGTAGCATTAGTAGAGTGAAAATTGGCGCTCGTTCAGTGACAATCTAAACGTTTCATTATTTACGTCAATAGCTAATCCGTATGACCTTGATGGTTGCAGTTATTTTGAGTAACTTATGACTGCATCGCGCATACTGCAACCACTGAATAGATAATGACGCCGCTGCGATACCGGGGAACTTCAGGAGTTATGTAATTTTCTTAAAATAGTTATTATTTATAAACCGGACAGGAGGTGTTCCTTAGGAGTAGCAACACTTTCAGGTACGACCTCGTATAGGAATTCGAACTTACTTAAAGTTGTATTCATGAATTCATTCACATGTCCATGAGCTATAGTGACGACTTATTATTAGGTGGAATACATGCTCGTTTGCTACTGTTATAAACTACAAATAATATAAGTAAAAAGTTAATTAGTTGTGTGGTAAAACAATAATTTAGAGGCAGTTTAAGTCCCTTAAAATTAATGTATGGTTATTGGTCTTACCTAAAGTCAAGCGTAGAAGCGCCGTGGTCCGCAAACAGTACGACTGGTGGACTGTAGCGCTCGTTGGCACCGCATAATCTTGTTTCCGCGGCTCCGCCCGCGCTGTGCACCGCGCTTGCACCGCCCAGCTGTAGCCAGCCGCCTACGCAACTAATGTAAACATTTTTCCATTTTATCCGAATAGAACCGATCAGAATGTATACGTTAAGTCATTACCATCTTTACGAAATCAACACTTCAGTCCAGTCAAATATCCGAAAGAAGGGATCCCAGAAGGCGGATAATATTTAAATGACTCTTGACGTTTGAATGAACCTTTAAACGGCATCTAGCGCATTTGTGACATTGCATAATAAAGCTGTTTTATTGTAGGAAAATACACAATTTATAAATTAAGGTTGCAACCTCAAATTAATCGAATTTTTGATATTGCATCAATATCACATACCAAAGTTTATTATCTCACTAGATATACCAAAAGAGCTCATTAATGTAAATTCACCAAACTTGTACAAAGAACAGTATTAAATAAACAAACAGCTTTATCGCTCTGATCACGTAGGGGTAATTAACACGGAGCGTCAGATGAACCTTTATTCATTTAACATTTTATCAGTTGTGTGATATTAAATCGACTTAAAATACGAATTGTGACCGTTATGTTAATTCTGCTCTGAATATTCTATGATAGGAAGGGAAGTCAGTAGGTATTCCAGTCGCCAAAGGTCCTAGGCTGTTTCGTTTCAAATATTCAATTTGACGGGACATTGATCACAACTGTCTGTGTTTGACATCGGGCCCATCAGAGCCAACATTCCCTATTTATGGTAACGTATTCAAATAAAACGACTTAAATATTTGATCCCGAATATTAGCTCTTGCGAATGAAGAAATATGGCTTGGACGATGTAATAACTTATTCCTAACGGCTTTTACGGGTATACGCGTGTGTGAGACCAAAGCCATTACAATTGATCTTATCAAAAATACTATTATGGTATTGTCGCTGCATATGAGTGACAGTGTTGAAAAGATAACCTTTTAAATAGACGTGAATAGGTCACAGCACTTACTACAGAGATGCCTCTGTAGTATCTCTATAGTTACGTTACAACACATTACAACTCTGTAGTTACAGTTACATTATAACATTTCAGTTAAGTTTTACTCAACTGAAATGTTGAACGTTTTGCCGTATTCAAGTTTAACTACAGCATTTTACTTCACTTAAACCTACTACTAGAGTTTCACTAAAATAGTTTTAGTAGTTTTTACGTGACTAGTGGACAAACTCACAGAAATTTAGAAAAAATAGGCTTTACAACTAAAACAGTCTAGCTTTTTCAAACACTTCTTGGGCGTTTTATATTTAAAGTGTTTTAAATCGATCGGGTGTTGTTTATAACACATCTTTCACCTAGACAGGATTCAGATCACGTAAACACCACAAACCTGCACACCGTACCAGTATTTCACTGTCTAATCTGTAATGGAGAAAGGAACACAGTGGCAAAACCAACCATTATTTCTGCCAAGATAATTGTTCCGAGGATATTTTTCAGACAATGGCGATCATCAGTCTTGAAAGACTGCAATACAAATTGTGAATGCACATTGAGATTTTTAATTGTAGCATCCCCTTTTTTCTTACTAACTATTGTGTCATTGGTAGGTCTTTAAAATAAAACCGAAAAATTAATCCATCTAGTCACTAATGAGTTTCTATGGGTCTGTCCTTAAATGTGCCAGTAAATTATAAATGTTTAAATACTTCTGAAAGTGGAAACGGATTGTTTACTAACTACAATAATATTTAGACATAAATCCTTAACATTTTGATGGCGGTAGGGTCTTATGTCGAAGACCGCTGTCGTCGTTAGAACTGCTGTGTTTCGGTTTGAAGGGTGTAGTAAGGCAGAAGATAATGAACTAGTCCAACCTCAGGTAGGACTTCTTTATGAAGGTCTTGAAAGGTTGACAACGAAAATCATTCTTACCTTGACCCATTAAATCTACCAACGGAGAGGAGTCTGTACAACTGAATTTCAACCCGTTGTCCGGCGTCCGGTTGAAGGAAATAGGAGCAGGCGCCTGGACCTTCGATCGATGGCGACTTGATCTGCCCGAACGTCTTGCCGGACTTGTTCTTGAGCACGCGAGAGTCAATCGTAATGTTGCACACTAGGAAAAAAAATGTTTTGAGTACAGACCAACATATTGTCAAATACTTAGTTTTCATTGATCTAGTTTAAGACCTATTCGTTATACAAATTTAAAGGTCCTCAGTAGTAAGAAATTACGTACGACCTCGGGTAGGGCTTGGGTTCTATTTGAAGGTGGATGTGGGTGTCCGTGAGCTGCAGTGACCACTTAACATTGCTAACATTAGCAGGCTCGCTTGCTACTCAGTGAAAATAAACATTATACTGAGTTCGATCTAGAAGCGAAAAATGAAATTTCATAATAATGTACGTGTGAAGATAAACAATCAACAATCATCATTATCAACCCATTATTGTCCCACTCCTGAGTACGGGTCACTAGTGAGGCTGTTTAAGCCGTAGTCTACCACGCTCGCCAATTGTGTATGGCCGACTTTACATACCTTTAGAGTTTTCCTCACGATATTTTCCTTCACCGTTAAAACAAGTGATAATTAATTTCTAATACGTACGTAATTTTAAAAACAATTATAGATAACTATTTATAAATGTAGAGGTGCGTGCCGGGTTTTGAACCCCAACCACAAGAGCGGGTGGTCGACATTCTTAACCATTAGGCTATCGCTCACTATAGGAAATATGAAGGAAAAATTAAATATCAAATATGTATGTCACACATACACCAACTTTGTCTACAGTTGGTAATGGGAAGCTATGGGCATAGGTACCCCATTGCCTGGTGCTAAGAGAGTGAATGTGTTTCAACACATTACATACCTATTAACAAATAATGAACATTTGCTACAAAATGGATATAAAAAAAACAGACATAACGTCTTAAATTATCTTTTTAACTTTTAACAATAATTGTAAAAAAGTAGTTTAAGATAATTATTCTGTACGATTTTCTTGTCTTAACCATTAACTACCTTCTTACTTTAGGACGCCTTAAGGCATACGCCGAAGGTATTTATTTTTTTGGCGCTTTCTTACAGGTCAAATAATTGTTTTCATGATTATATCATAAATTAATGGACTCCTTAATTTGATTATAAATATAGTTTTAAAACTGTGAAAATATCTTGGCATTCAAGAGAACATTTTGACGGTTGAAAAGTCCCACTGATGCAAACGGGTGATTCGGTTCTTCTGATATAAAATTAGATTCTTAACTTGATGGACATCTAATTCTGGAAATTGAAACGAGTTTTGAAGCCGACACAGCTCGCTATTGAAGCCCGCAACTAGGTCGCCGGCTAGCTTCGGAGTCGGCGAAACTTTAAACGTTTGCGTGTCAAAGTTGCCTCGGAATAAATAAAAAGCTCGTCAACTGTTGCCGAGGCCGGGAGCTACATATTTGAATCCGGTATATAAGTTGCTCTGGCATATTGCAATCGTTATATCTGACTAAACAACACCAAAAGGGTGGTCATTGGACCGACAAAACGTGACCGCGAGTGGGATTGGAGCGGAAAGACATCGCGTATTGTTAGGCTACGATCACACGAAAACTATTTATAACGATTTTTTCACATACAGGGCTTCATAGATTATGATTCAGCATTTCTCATGATGATCATTCGAATCTATTTTTCGAATTTTAACGTAAGCAATGGCAGTCAGTCAGCGCTATTTCGCTGTTATGGATATGACTGTCCCACTGCAATTTACCTGAGCAACGTATTCGTAACGAGAAATTCGTTCGATAATTAACGTGACCAGCTTGCTCTTTACGAGAAAAAAAAATTGATATGAAATTTTACAAATCTGGTACTGTATTAGTAGCTTTGAGTTTAAAATTGAATATTTACTATTACTGCTCTATTCGAGAAAATCTTGTATGCGGGGTAAATGCGGTAAAAATGTCGCCGTCTGAACGTAGCCTTTACGTAAGCGATCCCGGAGAATGAACGTTGCAAAAACATCATGCAAACGTGTTGGTAACTTTAAAATATGTAAATTATTAAATTTAATCTCGTATATTCAATCAATACATATTATCAGGTAAGCAGGTATCTAAAAAATACATAGTTACAAATGTCCATTCAGAAAGGCCCATAAAACCGTGCAATGGGCTTACAAAATAAAGCCATATTTTAAATAATAATAGAAACGTATATCCCAATAAAACACCTCTGCGAGGCTTTAAGTTGAAAAAATATCTTTTGAATTTATACTCGTGCCGAGTACCAACACCGAAATGAGGGCCACCAACACAAAAAGCATTTTAGCGTCGAAATCTGCGCTCTTGCGGAATGAGAACATTTTAAATAATAAAACACATCATACTTTATCCGCGACCTACAGCCACTTAATTAAGATATAAAACCTGAGTAATATCAATATAATACAGAACATAATAGAAATTACTGACTGAATAAACAGTTTCCCGCCTAAATTTTTAGGTTTTAATAAGAAGGATTTGGGATCTTTTCAGCCAATGAAAACTTGTGAGAAGTGAGGTTATTTTGTTTGCTTTGAGTATTTATGTGTAAGTTAATTTTTTAGAACAATATATCTTTATGTCAAATACACGCCCATAACTATTTGTGTCGATACTTGCTGACCTTATGTTTGTTTCATCCGCTTGTTCACCTGGAAAAAATCCCATTACTTGTTTTCCTTCTTTAAAAATGTTTTTATTGTTTAGTCGTACGAGTATCGCTATGTAATTTTTTGATTGTTCAATCAATACATAAAATAAAACATGCTCTAAGAGTATATGTTTTTTGTTTTTACCTCTTTACGGTTTATATGACGAAGGTTGTTATGTCGAAGGCTCGCCTACCTCGTCATCTCCGCTGCACCTATCTCTGCCGTAAAGCAGCAGTGTAAGAACTGCTGTGTTACGGTTTGAAGGGTGTAGTTAGGCAGAAGACACCAGACAGGAGGCATTCCAACTTAGTCCTCAGGAGTCCGTATCCACATACTACTTTAGATAGGACTTCCGTTCTAGTTGTGGTTATGTGTCGATGTCAATGGGCTGCAATGACCACTTAACATCAAGTGGCGTGCATGCTCGTTGATTTTCTGCTCAAATATTACTTATATTATATATAATATACATAAATACATCTATAACGTTTTAGTACAAATATTACGTTTACCAAAACAAAACATTTTGAGTTAGAAATTTCGATAATTTATATAAAAGACAATGACTTTAAAGACTAAAAGAACAGAACCAATCTTAATATTAGCTAAATGTTAATAATAAGTCCGGTTTCCAGGTTAGGTAAATATTGGTAGAGCCTCGCTCAAAAGATCCGGCTATAAAAACATCAGTATGGTTTGAAATTGTCGTAACTGTCGTAATAACTTATGCAGTAGGTGCCTTATGTCTTATAAACCCAGAAATCATAACAATTTTTATTTAATTCTGTAAAGAACGCTAAACCTTAAGATAAGAGTCTTATGTCGAAGGCTCGCCTGCGGCGGCACCACCGCCGCGCTATTTCTGCCGTAAAGCAGCAGTGTGAGAATTGCTGTCTTCGGCTTGAAAGGTGTGGTTTAGGCGGAAGAAACCGGCCAAGAGGCATTCCAACTCAGTCCTCATGAGTAGCAACGCATCCACATACGACCTCAGTAACATCAGGTGGCGGCATGCTGGTTTGCTATTCTATAAACATAAAAAAGAAGCTAATTTAAACTCACTGTTGGAACAGTACTGCTCAAGTCCGCACTGCGCGCATCGAGTCGTCGCCACGTCGCCGCACGGGCAGGCGCCGTCGCGCACGCAGCACGCGCATTCCTCCGCTCCGCCGCTGGGACACGCGCAGCCGGTGGACGACTGCGTCCAGAGGTCCACCTGACCTGCAAAAACTTTACAATTCAACTAAGATTCTGGAACTAAAGTGCATGTGTGTACCCGAATAGGCGCTATTCTTGAATTTAAATATGTATTATAGCATGGAGAGATGCGTCTGATTTTTTTCACTGCAGACCATGGAGGTTCATTTCAACTAGAACAGAAGTGCTATCTGAGGTCGTACGTGGAGACGCTGCTACTTCGGCGAACTTAGATGGAATGCTTACTGCAGTATATACTTCGGTTTGAAAGGTGTGGCCCTTCAAAGCGAAACACAACAATATTGCTGTTTTGCGGGTAAATGGGTACTGTGACGGAGCTACCGCAAGCGTCAATTTAGTTACAAATTGTAATGTAACGTAGTTATAAAATGTACCTCATTAAGGCAACAAAGAATTGTTCCCTCAAAGTCATTCATGTTCCACTGCTGGGCACGCGTCTTCTCTCAAAGATGAGAGAGTTTAGGCCTCAGTCCACCACGCTTGCCAGGTGCAGATTGGCGGACTTCGCATGCCTTTGAGAACGTTATGGAGAACTGTCAGGCTTGCAGGTTTCCTCACGATGTTTTCTTTCATCGTTTAAGCGAGTGATAATTAACTCGTAATACGCACATAATTTTCCTCAAAGTACCAGTACATATCTGTTATACCTATCGTTGTATGCTTATATGGAATATAAGAAACTTACTACTCCCATCAAGGAAGATTGGTGTCCATGCAATTTGCGCGGAGACAGCAACGCACGCGGCGGCGAGAAGAAGCGCCACGTGCCGGCGCATGGTGCGCGCGGGCAGTCACCGAGGCGCTCGCCCCGCGAACCACCCGCGCCGCCTTCTCATTTGACCCCCACCCCACTCACGACCGCCCCACGAACAAATCACTATCAACAATCGAACATGCCCCGATTCGCATGATTGCACACACTCTAAAGTCGTTTTTATTGTTATTTCACTACACAGCTAGTTTATTGAGGTTTCACTGGGAATTTCGCTGTTCTCTCCTGTGTTTGTTTTCGTTTCGGATTTCGGCCGACACTTTGTCTGTAACAAAATGTAAATTGAAACGGATTGAAGTTGCAACCACATTACGGTCAGATAGGTGGTTAATTTAATAACCTCTGTTATTACGAGTAGTAGTCAAAAGCGTAAAATTAAAAACAATAGTTGTTCGAGATAATAGCGGATAAGTTTGGTTTTTGGATTTAGGACAACAATGTATGGTAATATTTCCCATAAAGGTTTTATATAAGACTAGATTTTGCCAGCGACTCTGCGTAGATATTATATTTTAACCCACAGGTGATCCATCAATAATCGCACTTTCATAGTGATGATTTCCGTGATAAAAATTATCCTGTATCCTTCCCTGGGACTTACACTATTTAGATACCAAATTTCATCTAAATCGGTTCAGCGGTTTAAGCGTAAGAGGTACTTTTCAGTGGCGAACATTCATATGGCATGGCATAAAAGTATTTATTTTGATAAAAATATATTTGTTAATAGAAAAAGTGCATTGGAAATATAATAAAAATTTACAAATTAAAAATAGTCCCGGTCTGTCCCGGACCATGTAGAACTATTTAAGAGAAACATTTCCACCATACATTATAATCGTGAGTGTACGTGTAACTCTTAGTTTTTGCAGCGCACGCCAAAATAACTCGCATATGACAGGGTTTTTTCCACATTTACACATGATCTTCATAAATGATAGCCTATGTGTTATTATGATGTATGAGCGATATTGTAAAGTTTCATTAAAATCCATTCAGTAGTTTTTACGTGAAAGATTATCAAACATATATCCCATCCTCACAAAATAGATCCATCTTCACAAACTTTCGCATTGACAATATTAGTAGGATAGGAAGTAGGTTAAGATTGGAATAGGCTAGGAAAACCTCTGCATAAGACATTTCCATTTATAAAAGCTCTTAGTAGCAGATTTTATATGCATATAATTATTCAAACTTGAATTAAATATCTTTTTTGTTAGAAATTTAAATTATTTGACACTGGTCACACCAAATAAACGCATTAACACCATCTGTCAACGCAATGTGATTCTAATTAATTACTCTATAATTGTCTGTTAGTTATCTATGTTCTGATGTTGATCTGTATAAACCGTTCGTTGAGTCTTTCACTAAGTCACGTTGTTATTATATATCTGTCTGTTTTAATTTTCAATTTTTTTTTTTTTTCTAAATTTGTTTTTATATTTCTTTTGTCACACGAATAGAATAAAGTGTGCTCACCGACGATTTACCAATGAGCTTAGGTTTTAATCGGTTAAGGATATTTTCTGTTTACCATCACTATTCAACTGTTAAAAATTGGTGTTCCGGCTTCAGCAGTTTCCCTCGGTTTTTACAGTTTCAATTGGTACCATATCGTAAAAAGTACTACAATACAAGTTTTTGTTTATATTGTGTTAGGTCAAAAGGAACGCACTCAGCTCATGCCGAAGTCAACCTTAGCAAACTTCGGTCACTACTTTCAGTACATTACAAGTATCCAGACGCGGGGTGCGTATATAAAATAATATTACAACTACCATGCGTAGGTGTAATAAAATAAAAAGAAAACTCAAACGTTACAGTGACGTTTTATTACAAAACATAGCCACCAAGTTGTCTAGGGAAATACAGCACAAATCAAAAAAATAATTAGCAGCAATAGTGGCAACACGCATGGGGCTCGACCGCGCGCGCATGGACGCGGTCAACGGCCAGTGGGCACGGCTCGCACGTATGGCAGTAGCCAGACTCGTTGTTCTTTTTTTCGAAATGGTAGCAACAGTTACCCTGAGGAAAAAAAGAAGTAAACCAATAAACGGAAAGGAATAATTAAGCGAATTCTGGACACTCCCACTACTGGTAACAAAACTTCCAACCAAAAGAAGCCAAATTTGTTTCTTCCGGTAAAAAAGAATAAAGATTTTTTTTACGCTCTTAATTTTGCTTATGACTCCTGAGTGCGTAGCAGTGAACGTAATTTGACTTAAGTGTTATTGACTTTAACGAATCTTGTTAAGTGACAACAGAATATTGAGCAAAATAAGTAAATGAGATTCATAATTAAGATAGTATCCAGAAATTGTCATTTAGATAAAAAAAAATGTAGCACTAAGTTGCGCGCGTCAATGTGATACATTTTGTTTTTCACTACGGAAGCCGTGACACGAATATGCGAGGATCAGGCTGCAATAAAAACCAGGCCGTACCTAACCCAATTAGTACAATGTACCTATGTAGTAATGTACCTATGTAGTAATGTACCTATGTATATATAATATACATACAGTATGTGAACTTTATAAATAAAGCGCGTTTCCCCGTCAGTCGCCAGTTTTTGGTTTTCTTCTGGCAAAACCGTTTTTTCTTGTTTGGAAATTACTACACAAGTCCATGCACGAGTCAAGATTAACGACAATGCTTTGTAAAAGGACAATGTTAAGGATCGAAGCTTAGAAAGAGTTTCGGTTTTCTACTATTCATTGACATGTAAGCTGTATCTCGTATATCGGTTATACGGCAGTCGCTAATGTGGCCTGGATATTGGTTAACCAATTAATTTAATTAAAGCGTCACATCCTACTCGTACCTCACTGAACATCACAGCAGATCTGTAGGGAAATCGGGGAAATTCATGGTTCATAATATATTAACTTAATAATTATGGCTCGTGGCAGTTGAATTATATTGAAGCGATTTTAATAAGGAAAATACTTTTAATAGGTATCCGCCGTTAACATTCCGATCTGAAAAAAGCGGAGAAAATTTAAGACGAAATTTATTATAACAATGGACCATTGATAAACTACGTATTTACATAAACTGCCAACTTCGCAGACTAAAATCTCGTAAATTAACTAAGTTTTCAGGTAAAAAAAATCGAGACGAAATTCCTATCTTGAAAGTTTGCCGTGTTTCGAGCAACTGCGCTTTCTGTTAATTACTGAAGAGGCTAAAAAGTTTTAAATTCCGTTATCCCGTCTAAAAAGAATATCGTAATTGATAAAAATGTTTCGAATTTTTACAAAGTTCTGCTTAAAATGTGATCATTTCCTATCTATTTTTTTGAGCAATATTTGTAGCATTAAATAAAAAGCCTATGAGTCCTGGAATTGACAACCAGTTGTCAATTTTAGACTTAATA
>DWKW01001183.1:0-13343 GCA_018250115.1 Doberes anticus
GCATTATCTGACAAAAAATAAAAAGAAACACTCCCTTTCCATATCCAGGTTTCAATAAATTTAATGACACAGTAAAATGTGTTAAAAGTTATGAACCGTTGAGGTCAAGAAACTCCTCAAACAAAATTTTAGATCCTACATAATAAAACTATTTTTTATCAAATCAATCTTAAATCGCAGTTCGCATACAAATTCGCAAAACGGTTCATATTAGCGACCTATAAGTCGTAACGGCACCTACAATTCTATACCCTGAGGCGACTACTCAGCTAGCAGGTATTCTAGTTTTAGATTTAAAGTTTTTATGACCTGTACCCAAAAAAGAAACGAAATACAAAGCTATTTTAATAAAGAATTACTTTATACCAGGATTAGGTAAATAAATAAAAAAAATGGGGGAGAACATTTTTGTAATCACCGAACAAGTATCTAAGCTTATGCCTAAGAGAATTCTGTTTTTATACAAATATTGTGAAAATTCACAAATTGAACAATTGACATTTTGCAATAAATTCGGTACTTACAAATCGGGTTATAAAAACAACAAAAAAAAAAATACTGCCAACTTACTCTTCTAACCTTCAATCTTTAATCGTAAATTAAAACTAAATCTATTGTAAATAAACCGCAAAACTGAGATTTATTACTGAACAAGCCATGACATTTATTTAGTAAGTCAAGGCAAACTACGCTGAACGTCTTTGTTTAATAAAATTAGACTCTATGTAATATTAAAAGTATTTATTTGCTGGATTTAGGAATGGAATTTATAATAACATAGCTCCATTTCTGGTACTTATTTTGCATATTGATATAAAATGTGACTTGAAATAAAGTATTAAAAGTTTATTTGCTAGTGGCAGAATCTTATGTTGATTTGTTTCGGTACGTTTAATCATTTGCTTTATCCGCACCTGGCCAGCGTGGATGGCTATGATCTTCACCCTCTCATCTATTAGAGTACATCAGCATTGATTATCAGGGATGTCAAAAAAATCGTTAATTATTTACAATTGTTGCAATGTTCCTATTTATCTCCGAAGTCCACCGAACTTTATGAAACTTATATGAGACCCGCTAACTGCCGCCGTATAGACAAAATACTGTCAAAAACGCAAATAAAATTTCATTGTTTGTCGAACTTGCTAATGAAAAAAAACTTTTTTCTGTAAAAACACTATAAAAATTATAATTACGTATTATATGAATTTAATACGTAGATACCTACATAAATATAGTCATTTAAATAATTTCATTGCATAAAAAAAATTAGTATTATACTAACAAACTATCCTGACAGGCAAAAAACATACAAAAACTACTGCTAAACACCAGGTATCGCTGATGCAATAGAGTTTCTGCAATCGAACCAGAAACATTGGCATCCTTATCACCTTTCATATTATTTCATTTAAATTCGTTTAGTTATATTCCTCTGGTTGCAGGTTAAACTTAATAATATGATGAATGTTTCATAATTAGAAATTCATAGATAGATATTAACTTAGTTCTTAAGTCGATTAAAAAAAACCTATATATAAATAATTATATTATTATCAGACTAATTAATTGCAAAAAAAACATTAGTACCTTATTATTTTTAAAATTCGGCGACACTTAAACCACAAAACCACAACACTAGTAAGTTACGATCGCAAACGCATCACTGAATTCCACAAACAAATTCCAAAATGGAACACTTGGCATCCAAGTTCAGATTAGACTAAAGCGACGCATATGCCAGCCGTTTAAAAAGAAAAAAAAAACAAAACGAAACGCAAAGAGACGCGCGGTATTCGTCCACTTTGGCGCGCAACTGGCTGGAATCTAATGGATGCATGAATCACGAATAAGGTAAAATAATACCAATTAAACATCACCACAGTCCTACAATAGTATATTTTAAGATGTATTACAAACTCAATGTTCGCGACTTTAGTCCTTACAGGGTACTGTAATAAAGAATACAATCTTAGAATAGATCTTCAAGTTGGTGTAGTTAACGGTGACGTTTATAAATATTTCGGTGAGCTGTTGACGTCATAGCAAAATTAACACGTTTGTTGACATTTTCAAATAAAAATATATTATGGTTTACTACTACACAAATACATCAAACTCTTTAGTACTTACGTAAGTGCTTAAGAATTTAAAAAGCAACTGTGGTTCCGTTATAACAAAACCAACTAATAATGACTATGATTTACTACTTTAGACTTTACTTATGACTACTTTAGTGTTAAGGTGTATCTATGTGTAATTTATTCTGCATTTTTGTACAATATTCTATGTTATGGGCATCCCAAGATTTTGTCGTTATTTGTAAAAAAAACGATTGTAGGTTATCAGTAACTTCCACTGAGGGGCAGCTGTCATTACCATACACAAATTTCCTATCAGGTTATTGGGATACGCGAACGTAAGGGTTCGTATTTTTTATATTTTTCTCATAACACTAACCAATATAATTTACGTAACTATGATACGCTGTACATGAATAATAAAAAAACAACTGTTAACTGGCCACTGCCGGCCGTGAACATCCACATCCAATCTCAAATGGAATCGAGGTATCACCGTCGCGTTGCTACTCCTGAGTTGTCACTACAAAGATAAAACGCCTACTGTCCAGTACAGTCTGCGAGTACTGGGGCTATACTGCAGAGATGTACTGGTGGTGCTGACGGTGAAGACGAGTTTTTAACATGAGACTGCCACCAGCAATAGTAAATTAAAAAACTCTAGCACAACTACAACTATACAGGTATTAAACGTGGGAAGATTTTGATTATCCGTGCGGCCTTGACGATAACCTTTAGTTCAACAAGTACTGATTAGTCATTTTGTTTATATGTAGTTGAGTGACTAATCAATTCGTGAGTGACGTTAAAATACAAGGTAACAGGGGACAATGGCATCCTTCGTATACTATGTTAGTATGCGAGCATCTGTCTCTGACTTCCTTCCCGTCAAACGTAAGTATAAAAATTTAAAGCTGTTGAAAAATTAAACTTGGAACAGTTTCGAAGATTTTCATAGTGGTAGAGTGTTACTCGTATGTTGAAGGCTCGTTTGCCGCTGCACCACCGTTGCACCTAGTTTTGGCGTGAACAACAATGTGAACACTGTTTTGTTTCGGTTTAAAGAGTATGGTTAGGCAGAATAAACTGGACAGCAGGCATTTCAACTTAGTTCAGGTTTAGTATCCACGTACGAACTCAGATAGGACTTGTGGATCTCCTTAGGTTACACAGTGAACACTTAACCTGCATGCTCGATTGCTATTCCGTTAATATATACATAAAAAAAAGTTTAGATTCTAAAGAAATAAAATGTTTATTTATTAAAGTAGTAGCAAACGATCATGCAACCTGGTGTTAAGTGGTCACTGCAGCCCCATGATATCCACATCCAGCCCCAAATAGGACTGAAGCCCTGTCTGAAGGTCTACACGGATGCTACACATGAGGGCTAAGTTGGAACGCCTGTACGAATGAGCGTTTTAATGTTCAATATAGTCTCGCCGCAGTCTCTAACCGCAACCTACAAAGAAATTCCAACTTAGTCCTTAAAAGTAATAATACATACAACCTCAATCTCATTAGGTTCATTTTGTTGGTAGGATCTTGATGTTCATGGGATGCAGGGCCCACACAACATCAAGTGGCACGCCCCTCTAAAATAAAACACATTTCGCCTCCAATAGTTAGTCTATATCTCAAACCTGTTTATAACCTAATGAAGCTCATTACGTGTTCAACGTTTTTGTAATTAGCATAGATATTTGCACTTCCTAGATTACCACAAATCACGACTAACCATTACCACAGACTAGCCCATGTTTCTTGCACCATTAACTGATTAAAGACTTACGAACATAACTCAATATTATAATCGCGAATTTGTCAATAAACAAAGTGAGCAGATAAATGAGGTCGTCTTATTCAGCACTACAGTAGAGGACTTTGATGATGAACATTATTTCAACGTTGCCACTGCCTGGGATCTGAGTTGGATTGCCTTATGTCTCAGGATAGTCTGTGTTATAAACATAAATAAATAACGTTTCACACTCATAGCCCCGCAGTAGGGTTTAACCTGTGTCGTGGGTGTCATGGACACACACAGAAACAAGCACACAAACACCCACACCAGGTACAGAAATCTAAATTCATCATTCAAAGTTCTGCCCCGCTGGGAATCGAATCCAGGACCCTCCGAACGGCAGACCGCACGATAACCACGGCGCCATAGGGGTCGTGGTCAACGTGCACGCAAGCATACAAACAGACATACGGACAAAAAATTCAGTCCGCTTGCACTGTTAGTCTGACCTACATTTTGTATGGTAATTGCTCCGCTCCTAAGGGTTGGAGCGTGATGTTAGTGATAACTTTTAACCTTCTTCAATAAATAGACTATAAAATACAAAAATAATTTCTACACTGACGAGTAGTTCCAAATAAACATCTTCATCTAATAAATCTTCAGCTTTATAAATTTTGATGGTGATAGCGTCTTATGTCGAAGGTTCGCCTGCGGTGCACCGCTGTCTATTTCTGCCGTAAAGCACCTGTGTGAGAACTGGTGTGTTTCGGTTTGAAGGGTGCGGTTAGGCAGAATACACAGGACAGGAGGCATTCCAACTTAGACCTCAAGAGTAGCAATGCGTCCTCACACAACCTGGGATAGAACTTCCGTATTTGACGTTGGATCTGGATGTCCATGGGCTGCAGTGATCACTTATCATCAGGTGGCCTGGATGCTCGTTTGCTACTCATTTACAACAAAAAAAAAATAGTACAGTAAAAAGAAGAATAAGTGCCATGACGGTGCCGCATGCCACCGCTTACGTTTAGAACCTACAGCTTTTCCACCATTTATTAATTCAAAAATCCTACTCCCTAATCCTATTTCAAATATAAATACTATAATTAAGTACCACTAATGCCAACATTTTAAATTACTAATATCCCATAAATTTAATCATAATAATACACGATTAGCAGTAAATAGAAATTGATATACTGGCCGGGAACGGTCACAGTTAATATAATTATGTACATTCATGCCACAAGATATATGTGACAAGCGTTCTTTAAAAAATCCTATTATTTTTTATCATTACACTCGAATGCAGTCATTAGTACTCCGTACGTGCGTGCGTGCGTTGAACCCGACCATATCGCACGAAGTGATGTCCGTTAAGCGATAAATTGTCACTGATTTATCGATAGTTGTTTATACAACGGTAATCGCTGTCCATATTAGAATCGAATTAATACGATACCTACGCAATTCTTTAAGTAAATGATAACGATTCACAGTCATCGGATACTCCGACTAGGATTCACTGTGTCGCAGTTTCTATGGACGTACAAAGGTAAGCATACAAAACCTAGACCACAATGGACAGGCATGTTAATTCATAACTGAATTTCTGTCGCCCTGGGTATCGAAACCAGGACCTCTGAACGGCAGAACCGTACTTTGACCACTGTTAGATACGGATCATATTGTACCGTCTGGCACATACGATTATTATTCTTTGCATTATAAGTTGCCATCAAACCCGTGCCTGGCCAGTGTGGTAGACATTGGACGTAACGGTTCTTGGTGATAATGATGATGATTTATATAAATATAAAAGCGTTGATTATGAACAAGTTTATATAGGTAAACGAGGTAAAAACTTATTATTTTTCTGTCACAAAACGCGAGCGTTATTAATAGGCTAACTAGCTAGCGCCATTACAATAATGAATACTCAAAGGAAATTTATTGACTCGTGTTGTCAATGGAAAAGTAGCTGTTGTAACTTGATTTATTATTGTGCTCCCAGAAGGACGAGCGTGTTTGGCAAATTGCTTTAATTACGTACGTAATTTCTCTTCTCCCTTTCTGCATGATCTGTACTTGTAATGGAAAACGTGTTCGTGGATAGTTTGTTTAGTATAACTGTGTTTCTACAAAGATCTGAGATAATTTGTCAAATGTTATGTGCGCGTTGATTCCGTGTGAGAACGTCTGAAGCCTACCAACTCGCATTTGATCAGCATGGTGGACAATGTCCAAACACTTTTCATTCCTAACATCAGACAAGACGAGGCAAGGGCAACAGTGGGACAGTAATGGATTAATGACGATGATAGTGCTTAATTTATATCTGTTTTATGACTTTCTTTCAAATAAGGTTAGCTAGTATTGCAATTGGAAAAAATATTCCATATCGATAATATCTACGTGCAGTACATCTCTATAACAGGCCTAGTACGCAACACAAAGCGCAGTCATAATATCCTGTGCGTTTCAGTGCCACGTGTGCTGCGATTACTACCGTAACCATCTCCCAATGATGAAACCGGGACTTCACTTCAGCCTGACAGCGGGCAGTTGAAAAGGCCATATTGCACATTTACAATTTTTTTTTTTTAAATTAATAGCAATTGTAGACAGTAAAGCATCTTTGAATAGATGACCGCAATTGAAACTATGCTAAATAGTTTTTAGGTCCGGTTTGACCTTTCTTCAATAATAGATCCAATGTTTAATTGAATGCAAATTTTATAGCAATATGTCTCAAATTTTGTTAAATTCCGTTTAATATACAAAATAATATAATATAAAAATTGGAAATGTTTTTTTTTTTCGGAATATGGTGGTGATACTTTAACGAATATTAAAAGACAATTAATTCTAAGTTCAGCCATCCTTAACCATATCCATATTGAAATGTACCTAAAATTTTAATAGTCCTAGGCCGACTGTAAGGTGACTTCAAACTACGTTCATCGTGAAGAAGCATATTCCGGTTGGTAGTATTAAAGGTAGTATTATTATAAATAAATAAATAACGTTTTAGTCATAGCCCCACACTAGGATTATCGGTGTCGTGGATGCCACCACACACAGATATAAGAACACAAACACTCAAACCAAGTACAGAAATTTGAATTCATCATTCAAATGTAAAAGTGAGTAAAAGCCTAGTGGTTAAGCATAAGCACCCCGCTTCGGTGGGCCGAGGTTCAAACCCCGGCACGCACCTCTGTTTCTTAAAATATTATTTATTCAATTATTAATTTTATCAAAAAAGTGCTAAACCAGTCCTCCTTCTCCTAACGAACGAGTATGCAGGCCACCTGATGTTAAGTGTTCACAGCAGCCCATGGACCTCCACATCAAATCTCAACTAGGACGAAAGTCCTCTCTGTGGTCGGATGCGTTGCTAGTCATGAGGACTAAGTTGGAATGCCCCTTGTCCGGTGTCGTCTGCCTAACCACACCCTTCAAACCGAAATACAGCAGTTCTCACACTGCTGCTTTAACGGCAGAGAAGCCGCCGCCGCAGCCGAGCGACAAGAATCTACGACCATCAAAATGTATCTATGTCTATAGGCAGTCTGTCTATCAGCGACAGTGACCATAAGGTAAGGTAAAAATAAAAAAATCCGCAGTTACACGGGTCAAAAAACCTTGTGAGATAAAATCCACAGAAACACCAATTGCTGGTCACACTTCTATCCACAATAGCCGTACTCATTTTGTTTCAATAACAACATATCTACTTGAGCTTTTGAGTTGAATGAAGTCTTATTTAGAGATCAGCTCTAGAGATTCGGTGAGGATCGATTCAAAGGACTTCGTGCGTTCGTATTGGAATAACCGAATCGATTTTGATTTAATACTGTTTTATTGTATACAGCAAAATAAAGCAAATTGATGCAAGTTGATGTAATTTTAAGTTAAGAAACAAAGCAATAAAATGAAAATTACCAAATCCAATCCAAAAATGGTGATAATACACGTGGTCAGATGACATCTTCCTTACTCACTTAAAAATATAACACAAGCGGGTTTTTTTTTCCCGCGTTTGTAAAAGTTTTAATTTATTTATTTTTTTATAGAATTTATCAAACAAGCAAACGCGTAATAATCTAATAGGAAGTAAGTATAATTGTTAAAAAAAACCTGGATTCTCTGTCGCTACATTATTTCTGTATGTATTTGCATCTGTCTTTTTTCTCTACGTCTACATATTAAGTTTGTCTTTATTTTCTCTCTATATTTTCTCCACAAATGTGTACTCTACTTAAATAACTCAACAGTACAACGTTAGTAATATACTCGTATACGTGTACAATTCTTGCAAGTGGGTCATCGCGATAGAGCGCAGATTAGAAGTAAACTGAAACCCCGGCTTGTGGTTTCTGCAAATAAATACTATATAATTTTTTTATTGATTACACATTTTATATTTATAAAAAATATACCTCTATTATTACGATTGAGTGAGTGATAGCCTAGTGGTTAAGCTCATTTAAAAAAAAACGAAATAATTCTGTTTTATTAATTTTCAATAATGTGTGTATTATATTATTAAAAAAATAATCAATCGCTTTAACGGTAAAGGAAAATCGTGAGGAACTGTGAGTGAGGAGGCTTGCCTGAGAATTCTCCATAATGTTTTCAAAGGCGCATTGATCAACGTGAAGGACTACGGCCATAACCTTCCCATCTCTGAGAGGTTGACAGTTAATGGATTGATGACATTATTACTATTATATATATCACGTGATATGTCAGAGTCTTATGTCGTCGACACCACCGCTACACCACACCAAAAAAACAGTGCACACACTGTGTTTTGATTCGAAGGGTGTGGTTACGCAGAATGTATTGGACATAGGGCATTTCAACGTAGTCGATGATGACGTAGTAGCAACGCAACCACGTAGGAACTCAGATAGGACTTCGGACTTATTTGGTGCATCAAATACTACTATTATACTACTACTATTTATACTATATATTTGATGGACTACAGCGACCGCTTAACATCAGATGGCATTGCATGCATTTGCTCGTTTACTATTCCGTTACTATAAAAATAAAAATAGTAAAGATAAAAATATTCTTTTTAAATTTCATCTTGGACCGACGGTCGGTTTAGGTGTAGTAAGGAACCCTAAAAAGGGAATTGTGTTCGCCCAAACATGCTTCACAATACAATGCCTACTTCCCAATGCGTTGCTTGCATTTAAGCAACAAGGATATAAATATTCCATCGGCTTGCAAGCTGTACCACGTGCAGCGGATGTCTGTCTGTTTGTTTATTTTTATATGTACATGTTAACTAAGACGAATTACTGCTATGGAGTAAGATAATAATACAATACAAAAGAATAAAATTATTATTTATCGTATACCAAAATTAAGTGATTAAGAAAACAGTTTTACAATGCATACCTAAAAAATTTAAAAGTATGCTTTCCCATTATTCCCGTGCTGGTCAAGTGCAAGCGCATGTCTTCGAAATAGGACTCTAATGCTATCAGATATCTAATAGTATCATCAACCCATTAACTATCAGTGGCTTACTTGGCTAAGTGCAGATTGGCAGACTTCACATACCTTTGAGAACATTCTGGAGAACTTTCAGCCAAGTAGGTTTCTTAGTTTTTCTTTCACCGGAAAGCAAGTAATAATTAGTTACTAATACGCACATAACTTGGAAAAATTGGTACGTGCAACGATTCGAAGCCGGAATCACGCGATTTGGGACGCGAGGGCACGGACATACAGGCCACATTATGTTAAGTTGGTTACTACAGGCAATGGATATCCATCCCACAGAGTCAAGTAAGTCCGAAATTCTTTCTGAGGTCGTACATGGATGCGATGCTACTCCTGAGGGCTGGGCTAACTTGAATGCTTCCTGTATTCTGCCTGACCATTACTTTCAAACCGAAACACAGCAGTACTGTTGCTTTTAAATACAATATCTTCATTAATTTTGTATAACAAATGCCCGTATTACAATTGATTTTAAACAAAAAATTATATTTCTAAAATAACTGGAAAAAACCCTCTTTATACAAACATTAATTTTGTAGGAATGACGTGCTTCATATCAATTTAAAATAAAAAGGAAACTTCTCAAATTATCGTTAATACTAAACGTTTAATTATTCAATGTTAAAATAATTAAAACTTACCAAATCGAATTCCCCAAGTGGGACTTATTTTTGCTACTACATATTCCACACAAAATTTCTGTCAAATATAATTTATTCAAATACATACACACATGCGGTCATACTACGTCTGAGTGCCGATTGCATTTCAAGGCGAGAATACCAAAGGGTTAAAGTTAGAAGCGCGAGTGTGGCGTCTCAATATATCGCGCGCGTTGGTCTGAGACGAGACGTTGTATTTTGGGCAATTAGATACGACGTATAATACCTACTCCCCAAGGATATTCCCAAAATAAGTTTAAAAATTTTATTTTTCTGCATAGATTTTAGACTATCCATTTATGTTATACAGAAATTACTCTATAACAAAAATTTAAGCGAAAGTTTTTCAGTCAAAAAAAGTCAAAGTTTAAGCAGAAAAAAAAATACGGTGAAGATTCTCGGCATTCGGCACGGCTACATATTAATACTTCCAACTTTCGTTAAGTGTTGGTTATAACGAAATGTACGTTTAAGTTTATTTTTTTTGTAAACATTGAATTATAAATCATTTCTCTTGATGAAAATTCCATTCTTAGTAGACCAATACGCAGCAACCGCTGATTCGTGCAGATGAAATGTGATTACCTGTGAACAAAGAAATATTTCGATAAAATTTACAGTAAGATCGATATTCTGCCCGTTAAATTCGTTTTGATCTACAGATAAAAAAAACGTAAAGAAAATGGGGCAGGTTTTTTTGGCGCGTTTAATAAATGTAATTATTAAGGATTTAAAGGTTTTTTTTATATACAGGTATTGGATTGTTTTTAATTGTTTGGACGCAATTTTAAAGTTACGGATCAAATACGATCAATTTTCGATACATGCCGAGACTATTGAATGCTGTCTCCTATGCACACGCACAACACTAGGTTGCAGGCTTTGAAGGAAGGCTTTTTGGCGCCTTTTTCGAAGAACCCCATGTCAAAGCGCTCCCGAAAATGCCTCAGAAGACAGAAGGAAGATCGTTTCATAACTTACACGTTCGTGGCAAAAAGAAACGTGTAAAGCGGGCCGTGGAGGAACAGCAGGTTGTGTGGATGGAACTTCAATCTTCGTGGTGGAGTAAAAGAAGGGTGAAGTGGGAATTGATTTCTAGAATAAAAATATTATTATTGATTACCGAAAAAAAAAATTTTCGTAATCGGCCCGTTATTCTGATAACGAATATATTGAACCACTTTATTTACTGAAATATACCTAATAATTACACCATACACACTTCACGGTACCATTTTTGCATTTGCTCAAATACCGAAAAAATACAGATTAAATAATACAACAGTTTCAATAACACGATAAGCGATCATGTTAATTGTGGGCAGCGATGCATAGAACATGCTACTTTACAACAAAGAACACCGCATTACGTTACGATTTAAATATAAACTTCCCATTATTAACTTCTAGCTTGTATAAACGGAGCATCCGCTTATAGAGGCCTCAAGTTTTTTTTTTAACGTCTCACACTCATAGCCCCACAGTAGGAATTAACCTGTGTCGTGGGTGCCATGAACACACATACACAAGCACACACACACCCAGACCAGGTACACAAATCTAAATTCATCATTGAAATTTCTGCCCCGCTGGGAATCGAACCCAGGACCCTCCGAACGGCAAACTGCACATTAACCAGGCGCCATACGGGTCGTCAAATTATAGTTTGATGATGAATTACGTGTCTTTGTAAGAAATGTGAATACAATTTATCGTATTATTGAAAAGGTTTAGTGATTAGTTCGAATAGGTTCAGTGGTGTCTGATTACATTTGAACAAAGAAAACTGCGGCGGCACCACCGCTACACCTATTTCTGCCGTAAAGCAGCAATATGAGAACTGCTGTGTTTCGATTTTAAGGGTGTAGTTAGGCAGACAACACTGTACGGGAGGCATTCCAACGTAGTCCTCAGGAGTAGCAACGCTTCCACACACAACCTCAGGTGTGGATGTCCGTGGACTGCAGAGACCACTTAACATCAGGTGGCCGGCATGCTCGTTTGCTATTCTGCCAATATATATAAAAAATATGTTGTAGATGTTTGATGTGGATATCCATGGCACCCATGACACATGGAATCATAGTGTGGATCTATTAGTGTGAAACGTTGTTTATTTACATGTAAATACTGCTTTCATTTAATAATCGGTGTGTGGTGTATAATAAAGAATATTTGAATTGTTTGAAAAGCGGAGTATAATCACCGTAATGATACAATTAACTCTACTTCAAAAAAAATAAACATCTAAAACAACGGTAACCTGTTCTTCACATGTACATTGAGGGGATTGTGGGATTTCTACCCCATAAAACCCTTCGGTAGGCATTAAAAGAGGTGCAGTGACCACTTAGCATCAGGCGGTGATGGTGGTAGAGTCTTATGTCAAAGGTTCGCCTGCGGCGGCACCACCGTTGCACATATTTCTGCCGTAAAGCAGCTGTGTGACAACTGCTGTGTTTCGGTTTGAAGGGTGCGGTTAGGCAGTAGACACGGGACTAGAGGCGTTCCAACTTAGTCCTCACGAGTAGCAACGCATCCACATACGACCTCAGATAGGATTCCAGTCTTAGTTGATGTGGATGTCCATGGGCTTCAATGACCGCTTAACATCAGGTGGCCGGAATGCTCGTTTGCTATTCTATTACCAAGTGATGATGAGTACAAATGATTAAGTAAAATTAAAATCATAAAAGCATCATCGCGATGTCTGCCAGTCGGAGGGTCCTGGGTTCGATTCCCAACGGGGCAGAAATTGTAATGGTGAATTTAGATTTCTGTACCTGATCTGGGTATGTGTGCTTGTTTCTATGTTCATGGCACCCACGACACAGGTTAAATCCCACTGTGGGGCTATGAGTGTGAGACGTTATTTATTTATTAATAACGTTTAAATCTAGCTTTGAAATGCTCAATCGTTGGTTCTGAAGTGATACGGCGTCAGGTTTACAAAAGCCTTTGCGATGGCATTAGAAATAAATTAAGCATTTGCTTCAACAGTGAAGGCAAATTTGAATGAAAGTGAAGTGAATTTGACGGTTGTAGAGTCTTATGTCGAAGGCTCGCCTGCGGCGGCACCACCGCTGCCCGCCAGAAATAGTCTGGCGTAAAGCAGCAGTGTGAGAACTGCTGTGTTACGGTTTGAAGGGAGTAATTAGGCAGAAGCCACTGGACAAGAGGCATTCCAACTTAGCCCTCATGAGTAGCACCGCATTCATATCCGACCTTAGATACAACTTCCATCTTTGTTGATGTTTGATGTGGATGTCCATGGGCTGCAGTGACCACTTAACATCAGGTGGCCTGCATGCTCGTTTGCTATTC
>DWKW01001184.1:0-13338 GCA_018250115.1 Doberes anticus
TGGACATCCACATCAAACCTCAACTAGGATTGAAGTCCTATCTGAGGTTGTGTGTGGATGGATGTGTTGCTAATCCTGAGTCCATGCCGGAATACCGCCTATCCAGTGTTTAGACAGAAGTGTGGTGTAGTTAGGTACACCACACTTTATACTGAAACACAGGAATTCTCAGTGCTGCGTAACGGCAGAAATAGATACAGCTGTGGTGACGCCGCAGGCGAGCCTTCGACATAAGACTCAACTTCCATATATTAACTATATCAATAGACATAAACATCATATCTAAAATATATAACATATCAAAAAAGCTCATTGTGTGTACTCGATGAGCAATAAATTACATGCAATAAGTGACAAAATCAGTTTAAAGATATCTCACTACTCTATCTACTATTTTATTGGTAAAAGGTTCAACAAAACCTTTTTAACTAATGAATATGTTACGCTTACAGTGAGGCATCGGAGTTGAACTGTGGTGACATGGCAGACTCTTTAGCAGACTGCCAGCGGTTCAAGTAGCGTTGCAGGCAGGGCAGAGTCGCACACACGTTCAACGCTACAGAGCCTGCTCGGAGCTCCATCAGGAGGGAGGAACAGGTAGATGCCAGCCACTTCTTCAAGGCATAAGTAAAGATTAAGTTAGTACATATTTTTTTTTTGTAGACAAAAAATTATAATGTTGTTTTTAATAAAATAACAAGAAATATTAATACTATAGCTTATTTTAAAGATAGAAATAGCTTATTTTAAAGACTTTATTTCTAAAGATATTTGTCTAAAACTTTGTATGAAACAAACAAAAAACTAATGAGCCTAATGGCAGCACCAGTCTGAAAGAATTTTAGAATATACTAAATACTTTTTTGGTGCATTTAATCAAAATATAGTGTATGCAAAAATTAAAGACAGAAAAAAGATCTTTTAAACGAAATAGTTTGTTGGTAATTGAAAAAATAATAATTTGACAGTACACATTTGTATAAAATTTTAGAATCCATCAAAAAATGTTTCTGGCATTGAATTGCCAATGATTTTATCTCATACTTATTACCTACTTACATACATACATAATTAACATAACTAATAATGACATTTTTTTTATTTTATTTTAAAGTGTGAACGTTCTGAATAAAGAGTATTTCATACCGACACATACATATTTTCTTGACATCTACCTAAAAGTCAGGTTGTATTATATTTGCTACCTTCATGTCGACTGTGGGCTGTTGGGTAGCAGTTCCATCCTTGGCACTTTCCAAACTATCCTTGCTTCCGGGAGACATGGCAGCTGTTGGAGGTGGAGGCTGAGATGACGGCAGTGATGTCACAGGGTTCCTCAGCGGCATGGTCAGTTGTTCTAGAAGCGCGTCAGAGCGGCGCTGCGCGTGTGAAGGTGCTTGTTTATCAGTGTTGCTGCTTTGAGAAGCCAGGGATGTGATAGGGCTTGAAATCACTGAGGATTTTGTGGATTGATTATCTAAAACATTCAATTTTTTTTTGTTGAATAACATAGTTGCAAATATGAAACAATATAAAAACTAAAATAAAAGAGTTAATGCACTATTTCAAGTATTATAAAAAAGTAAAATATTTACCTGCTGCATTTGTATGTAATGGTATCTTTGTATTTTTCAGTAGTGATGATAAAATAACCAAGTCTGATTGAGGATATCCTCCTCCATCAATGCCGCAAAGTCCCACAATTGGCAGCAGTAGCTATAAGACGAAAATAAACAGATAAACAAATCAGCTGAATATGCACATCAATGATGAGAACACTTTAGTATGGCTGATTTCCCTGTTAATTAATTAAGGGTTCAATTTCAGATGTTACAAAAAATACATATATTAAAGGTCTAATAAAATAAACATAATACCTGCTTGATGGATATATTGGGGGCAGCAGTGGTGCTGTTGTCATCATAGCTCAATCCGGCCTCAGAGAGCTTCTTCAGGATTTGTCTCAATATAACTTTACATGCATCACATGCAGTGCCGAGTTGATCAACAGGCACTGGTGTGACAAAGATTATGTTCTATAAGTCTTACATTGTAAAAAAGTGACATAATGATATTAAAAATATTGATTTATTATATACTCACAATTGCTGGCATTGGTGTTGATGAAATGTGCAGTCAAGCATGCAATGCATGTGTAGAAAAGATCATGGGTATCGTCATGATACTGGAACTCATTCTCACTGGAATAAAGTCATCAATTAAAATCTCCATGAGTCTGAGAAGTACTATTACAATATATTATCTTATGATTCCATTAGACAGATTTTAAGAAAATACTTTTTAATAAAATTGGGATAAATATGAAAAAATCTTAATACCCTAATGATATGAGTAAAGCTCTTCCCGAGTTAAGAAAGCTACTGGAAGATGCTTAAGATAAAACCTATATCCCCACCATAAAACCACAAAATTCTTACTAACAAATTGTGAATTTAAATGTGGTAAAGATTTAACTAGGGAAACAAATCCTGACCATCAAATAGGCCACTTAATCTAAGTGGTCATTGGTTATTACTTATTAAATATACATTTTAGCTAAGGAACCCACTTTGAACAGGAGACAACCACTTCTTTGTAACCCTTTAGCGCTAAATCTTTTCTTTTAAAATGTAATTTTGACCATTTCATATTATGACTACTATTGATAAAAAAGAAAGATACAATCTTTATACACAACATTTTTGCATGTGACCATATTAAATTATCTGTAATACATAAAAGTGAGTGATGGCCTAGTAGTTAAGAACTTTGATGTCTTGTTTCGATGGGTTGGGGCTGGGACCCCTGGACTCAGCTCAATTTTTATTAGGTTCATATTAGAAATTAATTATGCATGCTTTAACAGTGAAGGAAAACTTTGTAAGGAAACCTGCCTGCCTAAGAGTTTTCCATAATGTTGTCATAGGCATGTGAAGTCAACCAGCCTGCAATTGGCCAGCATGTTGTGCTATGGTCTAAATCCTCTCATGTCTAAGTGGTGACCCGTGCCTGGGAGTGGGACAATAATGAGTTGATAATGATGATGATGATAATCTATAAATACTTGCCACTGTGGCAGACTGGCCAAAACCCTTTTCATCTCTGAGAGAAGACCAGTGGTGAGACCGTTATGATGGTGATGATGATATATTCACACCCTCAGCTGCCTAACATAATATTACATTGTGTAATAATTATGGCATAATATATTATATAATTATAATAAGTAATATAGCCTAAATTCTACTTTAATAAACAAGCCAAAGTGCTTAAAGGCTTTAAAAGGTAATAGACAATTACTTTCACATTGACATCATTAATCACTAGTATTAACTTTAGGGGTTAGAATAATTTTAAAACCTTTGTACATATTATGTTACGACACAAGTGAGAATTACAAAATTAGCATTTTATGATCTAAGGACCATAAAAGCCCACATTTTTAATTAGGGATTATAACATTTTAATAGGACAATATAAGAATACATATTTGAAATACTAATAATTAGACCTACAAGACAAGAAAAAGATCCATTATTACAACATATTTTCTTTAAAGAAGGTAGAATCACTATCATTAAGTAATAAAATGGGAAACATTTCCACCAACAAATTAAGTAATAAAAATGTTTGCGAAACAAAAGCTTTGTGCAAACGAAATAACAGATTACAAAAATTAGGACAGGGAGGTTCTAGATATATACAGTGAAATATAAAGCATATTCAGCTAGTCATGTAGTTGCGTCTACCAGCCATTACTTATAGTATGTATATATTGTAAAAACATATTGGTCATGCAAGCCAACTACAGTGAAAAAGTAAATGAAAAGTAAAGGAACTGAAAAATAAATAAATAAATGAAGGTAATGACTAAGGCCATTCGGACCGTAAAATGGCACCAGACAAAAAAAGTTACGAACCTTTTGATGATGGCCTGTATAATTTCAACGGCATCATTTTTGTCGAAAAAAGGGCCATATAGTGCCGTTAAAAATGGTTTAACAGTAGTAGACCACTCTATATTTCCTCCCGATGCGGCCATTTTCGTAAATGACCGATCACAATGTGTCATTTTCCGAATGTTTTTTTGCGTTAGTATGCCTGCGACACATCATGCCAATGACAGAACATTCAAAAAATTGAATTAGAAATTTTTTGAAAATCACAATCATAAGATTATAATGATGGAGAAACAGAAAGTATGCAAAACTTAAAATATAAAGAGAATAAGATACAAAAATATGAGAAGAAAAAATTATAATAGATTAAACTAAAAATACTGATATTATTGCCATATAACAAACAAGACATCGAATGTGGGAATGGAACTTTCAAAGATCTAAGGGACTTAAAAAGAAGCCATCGCAAAGAGAACAAGAAAAGAAAAGAAAACACGATGATTTAAATCTCCCACAATAGCACCTCAAGCATTCGTAATGCAATAGTAATTTGCAAGACAGTTAGTAGTCCATTTATGCCCTAACCGTATTCTTATTAGAATGCTTATTGTTTTTTAATTAATTTTTCAGTTATTTATTTAATTTTTTAGTATTTTTTAATTAAATGTTAATTTCATTGAAGGTTTTTCTGGAATGTTGGATTGAGGTTGATAAAAATATTTACCCTTTGATTTATGAACATTACTGAAAGATACAATAAGTGAAGAGATTTCAGATCAGTATTTGTCATCACTAACAGCTTTATTTTCTAAAGTATGTATTATCTTTTACTGCCTTTTATCCAACTATTTCCAAGAATCCAGGAGATTAAAGGGAATATTTCTTTACAGACCAAGGATGGACTACGTGCTTTATTTGAAAATTAACCGGATGGAATTGATTACCAATGTTTGGGTTTTTTCCAAGGGATTGAAGAGCACTCATCGAATCGGAATAAAATTCTGTTATTGATTTAGAAATTCATGAGCAAAATATGTTCAATGACTTATAAAATTCCTATGTATTATTCAGAAAATATTGAGGATTCCAGAGGGAATTAAATTTTTTAAGTTATGTCATATTGGGCACCGTAACTTCCTATACCGACACGATCAACGTTTTTATTTTCAAGCTTTGAAGTATCAATGTATATGTTAACCTAAAAGCTATAACTTCTAGCGTTAGAATATTATTTTTAATGCCGTAAATTATGTTAAGCTTAGGAAATTGATTTATAACTATTTTCGAATAAAGGAAGAACCGAAGACCTATGAACAGGTGATGAACGAGATAAATGTTTCTACTAACTGATTACAAGACATGGAGAGGATCGCGCCCAGTAACAAGCAATTTACTTAAATAAAAAGATTTGGCAATAAAAATCGCCCACAATTAAAAGTGGCTAAAGTAATGATGTAATACTATAAAATATTTAGTTATATTACGTCCACAGTGTGGAATTTTTTTTGTGAAGATACAAACCGTATGAAATGTTTAAATTGAAACTGATTTCGGGACCTTACTATAGTTTAGAATGGCAGGCAATTGGCTTGTTGTCGATCACGGCGAGATTTAGTCTGTGCTGTTAGTCTAATATCTATGGTTTGATATTTGTATTTTGTTGGTTTATTTGTCTTCTGTGGTGTACACTTAAAGTTGTTATTTTAAAACCGTTAGTAGTTTTAATTACAATTATTTAAATAAAAAGTGTCAGTAATGTCCGACATGCCATCAAGGAAACGAAAGGCATCAGCGGAAAACGGTCAAGAATCTTCAGGTAAGAGCTATAACCTAAAAACCGTAGTAACATCTTTTGACAAAAATGTTCCATAACTAAGGACTAAATTTTCAGAGCGTACCACCAAGATACATATCCAGTGCCCATATTTGGACACAATAAATAGGCACGTACTGGACTTTGACTTTGAAAAGTTGTGTTCTATATCGCTGACGAGGATCAATGTGTATGCCTGCTTAGTATGTGGGAAATACTTTCAGGTATGTCTATATTTCAAGCACGGTTTATTTTAATTCCAATTTTGATGGTTTGACTGGAGCGGCACTGTTGTTGCACCTATTTCTGTCATAAAGAAATATTATCTGTTCCCGTTTTGGTTTGAGGGATGTGGTTAGGTAGACTGACTACACAGGACATGAGGCATTCCAACTTAGTCCTCAGGACGTCTTCATCTATGTGTAACCTTAGGTAGGGCTTTAGACTTATTCAAGGTTGGATGATTGATGGATGTCCATGGGCTGTACATAAGATACCATTTACAAAGAGTTTGAGTACTTGCTACTTCTTTAATATATACATTTGGTATTTATAGGTATTGTTGGTATATATAAGGTTATTGGACTTTTTTCAGGGTAGAGGTACCAATACTCATGCATATACACACTCAGTGGCTGACGGACACCATGTATTCCTCAATTTGCATACCCTGAAGTTCTATTGTCTGCCAGACAACTATGAAGTAATAGGTAAAAAATTGTACATATTGAGTGTTTTTTTGCATTTAAAAAGTCAAATGAAAAGTGTAGTTGCTAAGTATCACTATAAGGTAAATTATATAATTTAGTATTATCTGACTAATTATTAGTGATGTTTTAAATGCACAAGCTTATTTACCATATTATCATCATCAATTCATTACCATCCTGCTGCTGGGCACAGGTCTCCAAAGATGAGAAGTATTTGTGCCATATTCTACCATGCTGGTCCAGTGTGGGTTGGTGGAAATTACTAATATCATTATGGATAGGTTTAAAATACACAGGTTTACTATGTTTACCTTCACTGCAAACCAAGTGATTATTCATTTCTTATATGCACAAAAATTACAGGTGCATGTTGGAATTTGAACCCAGACCCACCAGAGCAGGAGGCTGTAGGACTGTACTTTTATATCATATTCAAGATATTATTTTTATTGTAATATTGTGTCTCCAGTATCTTCAGCAGTTGCATGAATATTAAATAACATTACTCATTCGACAGATTCTTCTCTAAATGACATTAAGTATGTGCTTAATCCAATCTTCACATCAGAGCAAATAAAGCAGCTGGACCGCAACACCAAGATGTCAAGAGCAATAGATGGCACCATGTATATGCCAGGAATAGTCGGGCTAAACAACATAAAGGCTAATGACTACTGTAATGTTATTTTGCAGGTATTTTTTTTATGCCTGTAGAGATATGTGTTTTCAGATAAGAATTTCATATATTTGGTAGGATAGATATTTACTTAGATAAGGTAGATATAGAAGCTAGATAATTAAAAAAATGCTCTACTAATCTCCCCATGCAAGTCTCCCCATTGTTGCCCTCTTCTTCTTGAGGCTTGGCCACAAGTCCCACAAGGCCCCCAGCATGAGACATAAAGAATAAAAATAATAATGCAAGTCTAGATTAACCATGTGATTTTTTTTTCAAATGAGGTTTTTTAAGAATTAGTGTTTAATATTACATATCATGTTGTTTGTGAGGCTGTAGATCCAGGGCATTTATATGGGGTTGGTAGCATGTTTAAAAGTATTTTAAAGTAACAGCTTTAATTATTGTTGTAGGTTTTTTCGTTTGGTGATATTTATTTTTACTACCTATCTGTGTTTCAAATATTTAAAAGCATTTCAATAATATCGAATTGTGTAGTCTTATTTGAAAAAGTTATTACTGGGAGAGGGCATAAGGACCTGTCTTGTAAAGTTTTATATAAAAAAATATTTGATGCATTCTCTTCTTCACAACTTGTACCATTTTTAATGTAATCACAAAAGTGTTTCTAGATTATAAAATTTCAATTCCAATAAATTCAGCATTAATATCAAACTTACCAGTTTCAATATAAAAATTCAACAGTGAACAATAGAAATAAATGTTAACCTCCAAGATGTGCTATTTAATTTATTTTTACAGTGCCTCTCTCAAGTAAGACCTCTACGAAACTACTTCTTGCGTGAAGAGAACTATGCAGAGGTGAAAAGACCACCAGGAGACTCATCATTCTTGCTTGTCCAAAGATTTGGGGAGCTGCTAAGAAAACTGTGGAATCCACGAGCTTTTAAAGCTCATGTATCGCCACATGAAATGCTGCAAGCTGTTGTGTTATGGTCTAAAAAGCAATTCCAATTTATTAAGCAGAGTAAGTGTTAATGTTAGATTGTTTCTTAACAGCTTATGCTGAATATTATGAAATTTTGGAGCTAATTTGAACCCTGAAATAAGGTTTGAACATGATTGTTCAAGCAGAATTTGAGAAGCTGTATCTCAAATAACCTTTCTGTAGTTCTTGTCATGATACATTTAAGAGTAGATTAAATAGACAACATTGCGGGAGTAAGTGTTATTGTAAGCAAATTAAGTAAATTTTGCAAATGATATCTATAGCCTTTTTATTCTTAAACTTGTGTTTTTCCAGGTGATCCAATTGATTTTCTCTCATGGTTTCTGAACTCTCTTCATATGGCTCTTAATGGCACAAAGAAACCTAACAGTTCAATTATTTACAAGTCATTTCTAGGGCACATGAGGATATATACAAGGTAGCTATGCTTTTTGACATATATCCTAACTTGTACAGTAGAATATGAGACAGTTTTATTTTTATGCAGCTGTGTTAAAATTTAAATTATCATAGATACAATTCAGACTATAATTATCAACTTGGTGACTATATAAATGGTAGTTAGTGATATAAAGGAGCTGAAAGTTAAATGATTTTTTCACGCTACACATGTTCACAGCTCAGCTCTTAAGCGTACACTTAACACTTTATAGAAAACTACCACCTCCTGATGCAGATGATGCGGCGAAGGTGGATCTTAGCAGTGAGGAGTACAAAGAGATGATAACTGAGTCACCGTTTCTGTATCTGACGTGTGATCTTCCACCGACACCTCTGTTCACTGATGAGTTTAGGGAAAACATTATTCCTCAGGTAATGTTATTTTCACTACATAAGAAAAAAATACTGTTCAATGGAGATGTTTACACCATGCAACCATTTGATGGTGATAGATTCTTATGTGGAAGGCTGGCCTGCAGCTGCACCTCCACTGTGCCTCTTTCTGCTGTAAAGCAGCACTTGAGTATTGCTATTTCGGTTGAAAGGGTGTAGTTAAACAGAACTTACTGGATGGAAGTCATTCCAAATTAGCCCCCAGGAGTAGAGTACATTCACATACAACCTCATATAGGACTTCCGTCCAAGTTGAAGTTTGATGGATGTGAATATCCATGGACTGCAGTGACCACTTAACATCAGGTAGCCTGCATGCTCTATTGTTATTCGTTAACAAAAGAAAATTTAAAAAAAAATGCATAAATAAATTTAAGGCATTGTTATAACACTAGAAAAAGATCATACAATGATTAATTGTTGCTTTTTGATGTATCTCAGAAGATTATGTACAATTATTGCCTTGTGAATTATTGATAATGCTATAGTGAATGCTACTTGCATTCACTTTAGTTATTTTATTAACTTTATATTGCAGGTTAATCTTTACCAATTACTATCCAAATTCAATGGGCAATCATCCAAGGAATACAAAACATACAAAGAGAACTTTCTAAAAAGATTTGAGATTACACAGCTGCCACCCTATTTGATTCTGTATATAAAAAGATTCACAAAAAACACATTCTTTGTGGAAAAGAATCCAACTGTTGTGAACTTTCCTGTGAAGTATGTATTGCATTGCTACATGATGTATTTTAAAATATAGTCTTTTAATCTGTGATAATAATATGTTTTATGATGGAATATCAGTAATTTTAATGTTTGTCAAAATATTCAATATGACGAATTTTGTATACAGTAAATCCTCATCTTTATAGAAATTGAATAACTTGAACGAAAGTTTTGCCAAGTTGCAACACTTAAAAGTTAGATTCTAAACAATTTTTTGTTGTGTAGAAATGTAGACTTTGGCGACATATTGACGCCAGAAATAAAAGCAAAACATAACGGGAAGACAATATATGAACTTGTCGGTAATATTGTACACGATGGTTCTCCAGAGAAAGGGACATACAGGGCTCATGTTCTACACACTCCTACGCAGCAATGGTAAGTTAAAATTTATTACATTAATGATTGTTTATTTTAACTTTCCGATTTAACACCTAGTGAAAAAATAATTGCAAAAATAAATATGAGTAATTGTTTTCTTTTGATTGGGTAATTTGGTTTTGTTTGGATACATGAATTCAGTTAGATTACATGTTCTAGTGACCTAGTATTTGTATTACATGTACTACTTTGATAGTAAAATTGCATCTCTTAGTAATATTAATACGATATTTACATGCCAATAGTGAAAAGTTAAATATTTAATGAGTGTGCTATTATATACAGTAAAAGTTTTTAATCATTTGTCTCCTGAAATAAAATCGCTAGATCTTTTTATATTTAAATTCGGACTCAGTGCTCTAAGCTTTTGTTTGACAATGTATAATCTAACTAAAGGAATATCGAAACCAGAATATTTAAACTACTGAATGGTAAGAATTATTATTGTCAAAGGATAGGGTGACAATGTTTGCAAAAATGATTTAATTGTAAATATTGCATGCCTGATATGGGTAAACTGTTGTACACAATGTACCCATTTTGATGGTGGAAGTCATGCTTTAAGATTTTGCCTGCGACTGCACCACCACACCACAGCACTGAGCACTGTTGTTTGGGTTTGAAGGGTATGCTTAGGCATAATACACTAGGCAAGAGGCATTCAAACTTGTTCCTTAAAAGAAGCAACGCATCAGACTTCACATATGACTTCAGATAGGACTTGGGGCCTTTTTTCTTTGGTTCCATGCTAGCCTGCCATAGAAAAAAGATCCTTACCCTCTAAGGATAAATGTGAAGGGAAGGGAAGGGAAGGAAGGGAAGGGTAAATGTGAAATATGAAGAGGGGTACTGTCCAGCTAACTTTGTCACCATATAATAAATAGTTTTTCCGTTTGTTTTAGGTATGAAATGCAAGATCTACATGTAACCAGCATCTTGCCTCAAATGATTACATTAACAGAAGCATATATTCAAATATATGAACTAAAGCAGGACTGATATAAGTTTAAGAATAAAACAATAAATAATCTCTTTTCTTTTTATTTATTGAATATACAAATTCCTGATATTTCTCAGTCCCATTCAACAAATTCATTGCCATGGAATGACCATTACATTTATAAAATTATACTATACTAGACTTGCGTCCGCGACGTCACTGCATATGAGTGAAAAATATCAACCATGACTATGTATACTACAAAGAGGTAACATTGTATCTCTGCTTCAGCTGTATTGATCTTGTTCAAATTAATGACAGCATTAAAGTGTAATCACATTCTTTATAATTGTAAGTGTCATTCAAATCTATTCAGTTGTTTTTTTTTGTAAATGAATAAACATACAGATACGTGTTTTGGGTTAAGTAGTTAATATTGGTTTTACAAAAATATCTTCAATGTACAGATACGGCCCCCTAACGTTTTTACAGTATACAAGATAAATTGATTAATTTTCCATGGCCCAAATACCATACACATACATGAGACAAAATATCACAACTGCAAATTCATTTGACTTTTTCATTGAGTGTTTTTAGGTACCAAGGAGATAAAACGTATCAAAATATACTATGAATGAACAATTTTTTGATAGAGTCTAGATAAATTAATCATTCAGTTGTTATTCATCAATATTTTAAAATGGTTTGACTTATGACTATATTCCAAAGTATATATAGAATATACTAAAGATTAACTGGTTCACTTACATATGACAAAACATCACATCAACAGGTTATTTAATTCTTAACTAAAACCATACAGCTGGAATAAAGCAATCAACATACATGTATGCAATGTGTAGTATAAACAGACATCAATTAGTATTTGAGACAATGGAATAATAGTTCAAGAGATTAAAATCTCAGTGTTTACATTCATATGATTCACATTCAGAGCTACCTTACAGTAAATGGCTTAGTGGCTCTCTCCCTTCTTGCCTGCAACACGTTTGAATTCACCCATATTTGTGGTGGAGATAGGTGAACCATAAAAAGCAAGATGATCAATCTGTGTTACTTCATCACCAGACTGGTTGTCTTTAATAAATAATTGAATGTTCTGAACATTCTGAAACTTTACAAACTTCACAGGAACTGGGTTGCCTCCTTCTAAGTCACTCGGAGTAAATCTGTAAACAACTCAATGGTTATTAAATATTGATTAAGGCAGGATGGATTATGGTGATAGTCTCTTTATGGCAGAGGCTCATCTGTGGCAGCACTACTGTTTCATACATTTCTGCCATAAAGCAGCAGTGTCAGCACTGCTGTGTTTTCCTGTTTGAAAAGTATGGTTAGGTAGAAGACACTGGACATTCCAACTTAGTCCTCAGGAGTAGCAACTCATCCACATACAACTTCAGATAGTACTTCTGTCCTAGTTGAGGTTTGATGTGAATGTCCATGGGCTGCAGTGGTCTCTTAGCATCAGGTGGCCTGCATGCTTGTTTGCTATTCTATTAACATTTGGAATCAACAGCCCATTTAAAAGCAAAGTAATAATATCGTGTTATACTAAATAATTAAATTAATTAGTTATCTACTTGTCTGTGGAAAAAATGTCTTTAATATACAAACATATTCTTATTATACGGTTATGATTTTAAAGCTTGCGCTTAATGTATATCTAAAGAGAGTTTCCATTGTTAAAACTGTATTTTCCTGATCCCCTATGTTATCTAGCAAATTTAATATATTTTGGTAGGTGGTTTGCATGCTCATTTGCTATTCTGTAAATGTATTTAAAAATGAAAAAAATAACTTACTCCAAGTCTTGCACTGATGAGTTGCCACCAGCCTGGTCAAAATCGAGGGTTCTTGGTTGGTTAATGAACAGTTTCACAAACTTGGGCCCTTTGTCACTGGGTGCCTTGATTTTTAAGGAATGCAGCTTCACTATCTGAAAATTCAAATGTCACAACTGCAGTAGCAAACAAATTTCTGCTGTAAAACGGCAGTGTGAGTGCTGTGTTTTGGTTTGAAGAGTGTGTTTAGGCAGAACACACTGCACAGGAGGCATTCCTCAAAGAGTTACAAGGCATCAACATACAACTGCAGATAAGACATAGGTTTTGACATCAGGTGGCCTGTGTGTTCTCAAATGCTATTTCCACATTGTATAATTTTTTTTTTTATTTATATTTTTATCTTAAAAGAGTAGCAAACGAGCATGCAGGCTATCTGATGTTAAGTGGTCACTGCAGCCCATGGACAACTACATAAAACCTCAACTAGAACGGAACTCCTATCTGAGGTTGTATGTGGATGTGTTGCTACTCATGAGGACTAAGTTGGAATGCCTCTTGTCCGGTGTCCT
>DWKW01001185.1:0-13336 GCA_018250115.1 Doberes anticus
GTTTAATTGCCTAAGTTCCTAAAATTTGTTCCTAATATTTATTTGATTAAAAGATTTTGTAATAAAAATATATAAATATTATAAAAAATTGTGTTTTTCTCTTTTTAGTAATATACACAATTATAGAAACGGTCAAAACATATCAATCATACTTATAGGTTTTGAATAAAATCATTATGATGCGCCTCGCGGGCGTATGAGTAGTAACTTTGTACGTCGCAACAAAAGTAGTAATGTAGGGTTAAACAGTTAATTGGTTAAAAAAAATTTATGAGATAAATAAATATTTTCTCTAACTTATATTTTTTATTTTTTTATTATAGATTAAAAAAAAAACAATTCACGACTTCCAAGAGTAAACTTTTAAAAAAACAACATGTAAGACAGCCAAACTACGGAGTCTAAATTGAATAAATTAATTGTGTTCACAATATTTTTTACATTAATTTGATATTTGTTTTTGAGATCTTGTATCTTTTTTCAGATCACTTTGGTTTTGCCTAGTTATCTGAATAAATCAGTCTTTATAATTATTAATCAGTTTCAAAAAGTTAGATTACAGTCATGTACGACACTTAAGTATTAAGAGTAAATTGAATGAACTGCTATAAAATGTAATCAGAAAAAAATCTTATATTGTACTTAAGGCAAAGAAAAATCCACGTTCTCACCAAGCAGGTTACTCCGACAATCGGCGCGAAACTGAGTTTCGGTGCGGCAGGGCCGGAAGTTTCAGCCGATAGTTGGCCGAAACCAGATTTCTTGGCTGAAACCGAACCTTCTGTCGGTTGCTGAGCCCTAAGAATTGTAATGATAGGTCAACATCCAAATTTTTGTCCTTTGCGACCGCGCTATATTTACGCTATGATATTATGTGTAATTAACATATCTAATTACCTTATAGTTATATTATGACATTTAAACATGACTTGTGATCATCTGGTAAGTCCATTTATCTACTCTACACACTCCAGTAGCAACTAAGACTTCATGTGGGAAATTCTATTATAATAATTGTAATACTTGTGATTATAATGGTTTTTAAATAGTGCGAGGGACAACATAAAATTAAAACACGATTTGTGTTACCAGTAAATATATTTCAATATTACTTGTTTTGTGCAATTTTACTTGTGTAAAATCTATTAGATTTATTAGGAGGTACTTATACTAGTAATATTAAATTACAGTTTTAATTGAAAGATTAATTAATGATATACATTCGATCTATTAGACTTAAAGTTAAGAAGTAGCATTTTTGACTGATTTCCAAACTTCTTACTCGGTCTCAATTTAATTTAACTGATGTTAGTGAAAAATATCAACATGAAAAAACTTCACACACTCACACTGCTGCTTTACGGCAGAAATAGGTAAAGCGGTGGTGCCGCCGCAGGCGAGCTTTCGATATAAGACTACCACCATGAAACGTACGAGTACGTAGCGTTTACTTTTCCTAGCGATGATTCCGTTGAAGCAACTTACAATTAATTTCAAAAAAGCACAAATTATTTTTTCATAATAAGAGGTCCGTGGTGGGAACTTTGATCCGTTCAAGCTAACAATAAAAGTAGGTGTAGTCCCTAGACGGATTAATATGATTATTATCTGTCATCTTGCTGCTGTTTTTTGCCATGATGAAACATTTTGGTGGTGTAACGCGTGACATCTGTAACATGAGTAGGTATATCGTGCTCAATTTTCCAGGGTAGGTTAACTTCCGTGAAACTTTTATAATGAAAATTCTGAGTGCAAGCGTCCCAGTGTATAGAAATTGTGATAAAATATGTTCTCAATAATTTAATAATTTTAACTACTGAAGGCCGAAACACTGAGATAACATATAAATTTAAAAGATTTGGAAAGTGTGTCGCATATAAACTTGTTTCATGTATATTGGGTGTAAGAAGAGAGGACTACTCGTACTCTACGTGTCTGATACAAAACAGACGTCACATAATAATAGGTTTCACAGTAACGTAGACTTATTGCTTTAAGTTGCAGCGCTTCGTGTCATTGGAGTCTGCCAACGGCCACCTCATTCGTGCCTTGGTCAGGAGTCTCTGTTACCTTGTGTCCTTGAACCAACCGTAACTTCGTTCGTGGCTTGGTCAGTAGGTTCTACCACCTTTATTATAAGTTGCAATTATATTAGCTTGCAGTATTGGATCCCAATATTTTTTATTTTGTATAAGATAGAAAGGTATGTATTGCTTGAATATTGATATTGTAATAAGAAATTTGCTATATTATTAGCTTATGACAATGTCATAACTGACCTATTTAGGCCCCTATGGCAGTATTTTTATATTTTGTATAAGGTAGGAAGATATTATTTAAATATTGCAAGTTGAATAAGAAATTTGCTACGCATAGTGCTAAATATTTAGTTACAAGTTTGATGGTACCATAACATAATTGAAAATACTAAAGATAGGATCGTTCGTGTGATGTCTAGAGCGCTGTAGTTGGCTCCTGAGCCATAGTTGCAGAGTGAGGTCGTGCAACACGATGTGCACGAGTAGAGTTTCGTACGCTCTCCGATCACGATACAACCTGGCTCACAGTGTTTCGTGCAATTTCTTTCTAGAGCCCACATCAGCAACGCTGTAGTGTAGTTTTCGTTTGATGTCGTATAGCCGAAGCGTTTCACCTACAATTAGAAAATTTATATAAGTGTAGTACTAAGATAATCCGGGTTGTTATGTCAAAAAAGTTGTGCCGAAAACATTATGAAATAAAAATAACAAATGAATATTATTTATAATAATATATTTTTTAATTAATATCTTTAAACCTAAACCTAAATATGCTAGGCTGTTTCTATACCTTATTATATATTATGTTTTCAAATTTCCTTGAATCTGATAGTACCTATATAGTACTTTGGTAATAGTGATACGTACGAATAGCTGCCACGTGTTCTGATTATCCTGTTAAAGCCATACTGTAAGCTATTTAAAAAGAGTAATGAGAGTTTTATCAGCTGGCTTTTTTGACTTGGTCGACCATAAACTATCCTCAATAAAAAAAAAAATGAATTTCATTCAATTTTAGTACTATTTGTTACCTGTAAAAGGACCCCGCTCAGGCTCCCAAATAAGCATACGCTTTTTATCTGCTATTACTGAAATATTACGAAAATCTTGGCTTTGCTATCCACGATTTCTCTTTAGGCTGGGGAGCAATGTTTGTGTCAGGGAAAGGAGGTGGATTCTGTAATTAGTCGAAGGAGAATTTATGTAATAGATATATCCACCACAGTGAGTACTTCGTCTGCGGCCCAGGCGGTGGGAACGGCACTCATTGCCTCTGTGCCTGGACGTAGGTATATCTGGGATCTGACAGCAAGTTTGAAAACAAGTTTCAAACTGTTAAAATAACTGACTGATTTATTTCAATACCGCTTTTATTATAGTTGTATTCATAAATAAGGCTAGAAAATAAAAATGTTAATCTATTCGTTTCTACTGTTTTTAACTATTTTGAAAAGAGCCCCATAGATTTAGGTGACACTTCGAGAAATGTAATAGAACTTACGTGTGTTGTATAAATTTATTATTAAATATCACTTGATTTAACGGCGAAGGAACATTTCATAAAGTAGCCTGCATGCCTGATAATCTGTAAATAAGGTTATCAAAGGCATGTGAAGACCACTAATCCGCAGTTGGTTAACGTGGTGAACTATGAAATGAAACTTTAGGTAGGTCCTAATCCGGAAAGAGGCAGGTTGGAGTAGATACGCTCCCGTCTTATCTATGGGGAAGACTATTCCCAGAGGGACAAAAATTATTCCACGTAATAATATCACAATAACTCTTACCATACACGTCCTTCGATCGTTACTGCATTTATGTATGAAGGCGGTGTCGTTTTGACGTAGGGTTCCGCATCGGTCGTGTATGACATTCGCCAGGCAGCGGTGGCACCACAGGTCATTGTTAGGCTTAGCCGCCGCAGAGGTCACGTGGACGCTGTCACGAAGAAGGTCGGAGTCGCCTTCTGAAATGTATGGTGTTACTGCTAAGTTTAAAAACGCTCTTTATAATTTTTTAAGTTAATTAGATGCAATCTGATGTTTAATGTTTAGGTACTGTGATACATTAACATCCAAACTAAGTAGGACTTGAATCTGAAATATAAAAAGTATTTTTATTTCGGTGTACTCCTGAGGACTAAGGTAGAACGTCCAATGTCTTAGCAAAGCTTCTACACAGACTTGGTTCGTAAACAGAACAGTGCAGATTACTGCCTTTCGTCGAAAATAGTTATAGAGTGGTGACGTATGGTGCAATGTTTCCCGCATTGGATTAAAAATTATAGAGCCTGTAATGATCTAAGTTAATGAAAAAATGAAGATTTCATGTAGTAGAGCTAGTTTAACCATACGCAATTCATACTATCTGTAATTATTCTTGTTACCTGCTTTACCTATTTACGCTATAATATAAAAATATTTAAGAACGTATAGAAATATTTAGTTACATTATTTAGCTAATTTAAAAAGTTCACGAGTGATAATGATAACGAAATGTATAGCAAACCGGCAAATGTACGACAATGTTGGTTAAAAACACTAGTTTTTTTTTTATAAACGTTTATTCGCATTGAAAGACACATTAACCAATCAATAGTCCCAGGCGTTCAAACTTTCATTGAAACCATGATGGACCAGTGTGGTCACTCTTGTTTTATCCATATATCGATAAAACGAAGAACCTAACTATTCAATGTGTTTCAATTATATAAACAGTTAGATCCAATAAAGCGTTTATTATATTCCAAACAAATATATCTTAACAAAGGCTTTAATTTTTAAAATAAGTTTTGGTCCTTGGATTCTACCCTTTCAGTAATTTAAAAGCTAAATAGTCCATAGACAAGCTTTGACGTTTCTTGTACCGTAGACAAATGACTGCGCAATGTGACAATTACGCCATTATAATGCTTTTTTCGAATACGGCAGACTTGAGAGTACGCTTAACTAAATCCAATATCAACGTGAACTAAATGCGATGCATTAGTAGAAATAAAGTTAGAATTGAGAATAAATATTGTTTTGACATACCTGGCGGGAATAGGAACAGCGCGAGCAGTATCACAGACCACACCATGTTTGCAATGAGCAGCGCGCATGTCCCAGCATCCGTATCGATCGCTCGGGCCCGCGACCTGTTGCTGGTCCCGGATAATCCGCCCACTGCCCCCTACTCCTTACCCTTCACGACTCCACAGCTACTTTGATGGAGGAAAACAATCTCAACTTTCCGAATTCTTAAGAAAATTAAAACTTTTAGCGTTGTCTCTACCGTCGTTTACCTAACTATAAGGGACCCTATTTAATATTGTTTTAACTTAATCGCGGATAATCTCTAGTCGACGGACGTATTTCGTGAGTTGGAAATGATTTATGAGAAAGATCCTTGAATTTAATTATGAAAATTCTCATACATCGGCTGCAGTCTTATATATTTAATTGAAAAACTGAAAAAAAAATCAACATATAATTAAAAAAAACAAAACAATTTAAAAAGGAGGAACTAACAACAGCACATGGTTGTTTGAAAATGTACAGAATTAAAGTGTAGGAAGGTAAGGTAGGCAAAATAAGTCTTATACTAGTGTGTGCTCGCTGCTTCCTCTGCGTGGATTAAGGAAAAAAAAATGTAATTGCGTTTTTTTTGAAAAATATAAATGATTGATAAATATTTTAAATACATTTATTGCTTATATATATACAATTCAATTATGTACACATATGTACTCACGTATATTATTAATATATGTGTTATATAATATATATAAATATAATATACATATACATAATTATAAAGGAGTAGCAAACGAGCATGCAACCCATGTTTAGTGGTCACTACGGCGCATGGACATCCGCATCCAACCTCAAACAGGTCCGAAGTCCTATTTGAGGTAAAAGGAGGATACCTAGAGGTTGCGTAGAGTCCCGAGGTCTAGGTTGGTTTGCCTCCTGTGCAGTCTATTCTGGCTAACCACACCCTTAAAACCGAAACCAGGAATGCTCAAACTGCTTTATGGCAGAAATAGGACATGAGACTACCACCATCAAATTTCCTATTACATCTTTATATCTATTTCAGTGTCAATTATATCTTTTAAGAAACGCCAACCGAAACAGAATGGTCCTTACAACTAGAGTTAATTCTTATTAGGTCGTATATTTGTATATACATACCTATACCTATCGCAATCTTACACGTAAATAAGGAGGCGCTTAATATAGAGGAATATAGAGGAAATAATCGGAACACTTAATTAATGAAAAGATTGTGAGATAGTTATTAGTTGATTAGATTTTTTGTAACAAAAAAGTACGTTTATTTGTATTAAAAATAGTCAATGTATCAAGGTTATAACCTTTGAACTTTTTGAATACCCACTGGATGAACATATTCATATCCAAGGTCCGGCAAAGTATGAAATTTAAGGCGTATCCTTTGAAGTGAAGCCAGTCGTAAAATCTTTGTTGTCCGGCTTCTGGTGGACTGCCAGCGCTTAGCTATAGAGAACCAATCTTAATTAAGATGAGGAAAGGAAGAATAAAATATATTAGAGCCAGTCTTTGTCTTGGTGAGCACTTAGGCTTTGTTTTTGTAGATAGTAGGATTAGGACGGTAATAATAAAGTTGGGAAATATAGTAAGTCGTATTTATTCTTATTTCTGATGTGTCTAATATCTCTACGATAATACGCCTTATTATCTATTATTTATTTATAAAATGCGAATGAAATTAAATTGTTGGTTTATATTAATATAAAGAATTTGTTAAAAGTTAAATAAATCGTAATTTTATGCAACTCATCTCTGAGATGTCTTGAATAGCTGGCTATTGGAAGTTCAAAGGATTATGAAGTACAGTAGTTCATAATCCTTTCTAACTAGATTTTACAGAAGTTGCGCAAGACTCCAAGCCACTGAACTCTGAAGCTAGTTTTGATTAATTCAATTTAAGGTTGTTTCACACTCTACTATAATATTTTATGTAGCATTATATGTATATAAGTTTTCACGGTCACCTAAGGGTTTCATGAACAAGACACGACGAGCAGAGTTAAAGGGAGGCGCCACAAATTCAAAATTGACGAACATTTTGTTAGTATACTTAAAACCTAAAAAGTAACCTTATATAGGTACGTACATATAGCACCCAAAACTCAGCGATTACTACATAGATATGAATATTTTTTAATATTAACAGAATATCAAATGAGCACGCAGGCCACTTGATGTTATGTGGTTACTGCAAGAGTACGATCTTTGTGTTAAGGTAGTTACTTTAAACATGTGAAGATATTGTAACATTTGATTCCTTATAGCATAAGCGTTTTTAAGGCGCTGTTAGTCGCCTTTATGATTACTTTAGGGACATGGAAAAGTAATTTATAATCTTTATAATATTTCCTTGACCTTCATTCTTTCAGAGCATCATCATCATCAACCTATTATTGTCCCACTGCTGGGCACATTGGGTTTAGGCCATTGTTTACCACGCTGGCCAAGTGCGAAATTTCGGAAGATGTTCTTTCAGATACACGTTAAATATGTTTTAACTCGATAAAAAATGCAAACTACGGTGTAAAAAAGGTATTAAGAATATCACTCATATTTGAAAATCAAATTAGTATAAAACTTTGAGAGCTTAAGTCTCACGCTACTCAAAGAAAATAAGTTAATTATAGTTTGGAGTAAAAGAATTGCTTATTTTTTAATGAAGTGTTTTTGTTACTTTTCAACATGCTGGTTGCATTTTGGCTTTATATCTCTCACGTATTCACAAACGTGGCAACGTGGCAGTTGTTGACACACCTAGAGACAACAAGCCTCTCCTTTGGACTCGCGATCAACCGAGGCAAAACCAAGATGATGATCGTTGACCGAGCTGAACTAAATCAACCTGATATCCTCACCATTGGCAACTGTGAGGTTGTCCAAAGCTACGTGTACCTCGGCTCCACGATCACGAACACTGGAGGGTGTGAGGACGAGATTCGAAGGAGATGTGCTATTACAAGATCTGCAGTTGATAAGCTGAAAAGAGTCTGGTGCAACCGAAACATCACCAAAGCCACGAAAGTCCGCCTGATGAGAAGCTTAGTCTTCCCCATATTTCTGTATGGCGCAGAAACGTGGACGGTTCGCCTGAAAGACCGACATAAAATCGATGCACTCGAAATGTGGTGCTGGCGGCGACTGCTGCGGATCCCTTGGACAGCGTTTAGGACCAATGTCTCGATCTTGGAAGAACTCAAAATTGAAGAGAGATTATCGTCAACTGTGCAAAAAAAAATCCTCCGATACTTCGGACACATTGTTCGAAATCCACACTCCATGGAACGACTCGTTGTCCAAGGCCAAATGGAAGGCAAGCGGTCGCGCGGCCGATCACCTACGCGTTGGACTGACTTAATAAAAGCTGCAACACAAACGTCCATAGTCCAATGTTCTCGTTTTGCGGAAGACCGCAACAAATGGAGGCGCATCGCGGGGGCGCATTATCCAAAGTAGACGCATCATCAAGAAAACCACGACCGCTCTGTCAAGAGCGAACGACTGAGAAGAAGAAGAAGGGCTCACCCAGGCGTAAAGTGAGTGAGTGAGGAGTAGGAGTGAGAGACAGGGTCGGGCGTGAAGGCCTCGACCTGAATACGCAACTCCGCCCCGAGAAGAACGTTTTCACACACGTTAGGGTCACATCGTAAAATCCTCCCTAATAAATCCTTGTAGAAAAAATATGTTAAGATATGGGGATTTTTTATATTAATAGAGTAGCAAACGGGCATGCAGGCCACCTGATGTTAAGTAGTCAATGCAGCCCATGGACATCCACATCAAACCTCAACTAGGACCGATATGAGGTTGTATGCGTTGCTACTCCAGAGCACTAAGTTGGAATACCTCCATAACCTTCAAACCGAAACACAACAGTTCTCACACAGCCGCTTTACGGCAGAAATAGGTGTAAATATAGATTAAATGCTTATATAAATAAGCGAATATCAAGTACATCACTTTCTTACGTTCTTCACAAATCTTTTCTCATGACTGTTGAAACATTAAATTACACCAAGCCGTCTTATGAGCGCTCATCCATTGTTATTTTTTGGACGGATAGCCAGAACACGTACTCGGACTAAGAAATACTCTTTTATTACCGAAGGGCCGTTCCTATTTTGAACGCGTACTAACTCCTAGAGCATTCGCCTGAAAGAACATTGTACTGAATAACCTACACTGGAATTTGTTGCGCTATACTTTATCCACAAGTGGAAGTTCTATTTATAGATACATTAGATCTAACTAATAAATATTACTACACGAAGGAAAAACTTTGTTCCTCTCTTTACGAAAATTACGCGGGCGGAAGTATATGGGCACAGTTGAAATTTATATGGAGAAGGCGTGCATTATAAATAATAAGGAATTCATTTTGAAAAAACATTACACACACTACCACACAAGGTCAATGTCAGATTGACCGAATGATAACTCGAATGATAAATCGATAGTGCGATTTCCAATGTTCCCTTTTTAATAGTGTGTGGAGTGTACGGGAGGAGTGAGGGCTAAAAGTAGTATATTTTATATTTTTGTGAATTACGGTCGAATTTCGTAAAGTTTAGTAAAGCTCCGGCGGTAATGTTTTATGTCGATGACTCGCTGTGGGGGCATCATCGCATCGCTACCATTCATCGCCTATTTCTGCCGCTACGCTATATTGCACCCTTGAAACACGGGTGTGGTTCGACATACTAAACTGTTTCTGGTCTTGGTGTATGCGTTTTTTCCTTTGCGTGTCCATAGCACTCGCGATACAGATAATCGTTGTGTGGAGCTATAAGTGGGAGCGAACCGTTATTTTACTGTTAAAATTCATTTGGAAGTTTTTTCGTAATTGACGAACATTCAAGGAAACAATAAATTTCAAAAAATTCAAAATTTTTATTTTTGAGCTTTATGTATCAATAAGCCTAAATAGATCAGATTTTCATAATTTTACTTAATTTTTTTTTTCTCATTATCACTACTATCATTATTATCATTACTATCCCACTACTGAGCTGGGATCTCCACCACGCTGGCCAAGTGCGGGTTGGCGGACTTCACATGATTAAGAGAACATTGTATAATACTCTCCTGCATATAGATTTCCTCACGATGTTTTCCATCACCGTTAAAGCGAATGATAAATATTTTTTAATACTCACAAAAATTTGAAACAATTATGAATAACAATTTCGAAATTAAGCGTGCCGGCTTTGAACCCTGACCTACCGGAACGGGAGGTAGAGATTCTTAACCAATAGGCAATACTCACTAGAAATTTCGTAAATATATTTAATATACAAAATAAAATACACGTAATTTTACATCAGTAGGCATAGCATGTATCTACGCGTCCTTACTTCTATCATTCCGTATATTACTCGTAATACTGACGTGTTAATTGTTAATCTCTTTAGGCAGGCTGGTTCTGTTATTAGGTTATACGTAACTAAAGGGTTTGTCAAACTAAACAAATAGCCACTATATCTCTGAGAAACGCAAATACGTAAATAAGAGCTTTGGATCGTGGTAGAATCTTATGTCGAAGTGTGGTGGACCTTTATTTGCAGTAAAGCCCGTTTGTATTTGTTTTTGAAAGGTGTGGGTTAGTTAGGCAGTATACACTGGACAGAAAGCATTCTAACTTAGTCCTTAGAAGTAACAATGCATCAAGATCGACCTAAGATTACTACGACCTAGGACTTCAATCATATTTTAGGTCGCATGTAGATGTCCATGGACTGCGGTTATCTCCTAACGTCTGGCGGCATGTGTGCTCGTGCCTACTATCAAATGCTTCTGACCAATAGCATGAAGTACTAATATACTAAGAAACTAACTAACAGCAATATTATAATAGAACACAAGTTTATATTATTAGGTATTCGATGGTAGTGGTCTTAGGTCGAAGGATCGCCAGCGGCCACATCAACTGACTGAAAGAAAAACTTCAATATAAGTTGTAAAATAGTCTCCCAGTTTGGTTCGGAAATTATTGTTGTCGAAGCACAGGTCCGGACTTACGAGTAGATAGGGGTTTTACCAAAAGTGAATGTCTAATAAAGTTTATGAAGAAATTTTTTAATGACAGAATCAATCTTGATAGTGAAACCGACGAAGGCTTGTCAGCAGTGCTACCGCAACCGCACCTATTTCTACCATAAAGCAGCAGTGTTAAGAAGAATACACTCGACAGGACTTAGGTGGATTAAGACTAATGACATTTCATTGATTTTAAGGTAGAGCAGGGTTAGTGGAAACTTAGAATCCAGTGGTTAACTTATATAGGTCACTTATAGTGAGAAGCACGTCCTATAATGTTATAGTCAGTGTTGCGGGTATTCGTACGACAATCATCGTAAATTACACACCGTGTCGACCTGAGCCGAGGACGAGTCTCGCATGAGACGCCCTCAAGTCGGTCGCACATCCCATCGTCGCCCTCTTCTTCTCGGGGCGGAGTTGCGTATCAGGTTGAGGCCTTCACGCCCGAATCTGTCTCGAGAAGTAAGAACTAATATTAAGAAAATTATTAATAAGAAGTAATATTATAAAAAGAAACTGTAACCTGAAAATAAATATTGCCCCAACCCCTTTTCCACAGCCTTACTAGATGTATAAGATAAAATAAAGGAAGTTAAAGAGTAGAAATAGTTAATAGTTAAATTGAGTGCGAATGGTGATCTATGAGAGAAAGATATAAAATGAAGCATGGAAGTACGAGAAGCAAAATTGCGAGAACTGGAATGAAAGTGAATTTAGAATATTAGATTCCATATTGGAGGGATAAGACAAAAAAAAAATAGGAAGCAGTTGTAGCAATGCTCTGGGATCTCCAAAGGAACGCATCGTTGCGTTGTGACCATGTTGCGTTGTGAGCTATTGCTCGTTCAGTGGCATGAACTCCAGCAATAGAGACACTTTCTGCAATTACCGTCATTCCTAGAGTTGCTGCTATCCCTGTAATCAGATCCCACATTGACCGCTTGCGACTCCATAATCGCTTCTCCACTGTTCCTTTTACTACTCAGAGACTCAGAAACGCTCTCCCGTCGTGTTATCGCCCTTCCTCTACAGCTTGTTGGCAATAAGCTATTGAGAGGAGTCCAGGGCACCACTAAGTTCCACTAAGGCTCACGAGGACGCTCCATATCTAAAAATTAGAATTGATAATTTCTATGGCACAGTAACCAACGTGCCGGTCTGCCATTCCGAGGGTTGTAGGTTCGATTCCCAGCGGAGAAGAGGTTTGGATGATAAAATTCGATTTATGTTTGATTGCCTTTGGTGAGTAGCAACAATATGGACCGGTGTCCTCCCAACGGTATATGATGTTCCTCCAATAAGCAAAGCGGAGACCGAGAGGTACAAGCCTGTCTTTCTCTCGCCTTAAGCCAGAGTGCTGTCGCTAAAGCTATATGGTATGGTCGGGGCTGGTATGTGCTCTCCTCTGAGTGTCCAAGGCACCCACGACTCATGGAATCCTCGAAGGAAGTGTCATAAGATTAATCTACGTTTTTCCAAATATTTGCTAATCATTAATTATCTTGTAGATTTGTTTTTATTTTTATTTTTTATTACAAAAATCCTACCAGTCTATTCAAACCGTTAAGATTTTAATGAGTTGAAACACTCCTTACAACCCGTAGGCGGTTAAGCTTTTCGAAAATATCCACCTAAGTTACAGCTGTTCACAGTTAGTAATAAACGAACATCTTTCATTGCTCTAAGACATGAAGAAGCCGACGTATATGAATTGAGAAAGCATTGTGTTTAATTTGTTTTCCTTAGTCCCACCCTCTGGTTTATTCGAGGGTGAACGACCTGTTATGCTAATGCGTAGTAAAGTCAGATGTAGTCCGTCGATTGTGGCTCGTTGGCTTGCCTATACATAATTTTAGTAGAAATAATAACATGAACATTACGTAGATTTCAGAACGAAAGTCTGAGTACTAGACTAAAATAGTACAATGTGTAATTTTGATGGTGGTAGAGTCTTATATCGAAGGCTCGCCTGCACCTATTTCTGCCATAAAGCAGCAGTGTTAGAACTGCTGTGTTTCGGTTTGAAGGGTGTGGTTAGGCAGAAGATACCGTACAAGAGGCATTCCAACTTAGTCCGGAGTAGCAACGCCTCCACATACGACCCCAGATAGGACTTTCTTCGTATTTGAGGTTTGATGTGGATGTCCATGGGCTGCAGTGACCACTTAACATCAGCTGGCCCGCATGCTCGTTTGTTATTCTATTAAC
>DWKW01001186.1:0-13336 GCA_018250115.1 Doberes anticus
ACACCAAAAAAGAACCTGCTTCCCCATCCACATTCAAGCCACCTGATGTTAAGTGGTCACTGTGGCACATGGACATCCACATCAAACCCCAACTAGAACCGAAGTCCTATCTGAGGTTGTAAGTAGATACGTTGCTACTCTAAAGGACAAAGTTGGTAAGTCTTCTATCCAGTGTTTCCTGCCTAACTACAGTGACACAATGCCGCTTTACTGCTGCTGTGGTGCCGCCGCAGGCGAGCCTTCGATACTCTACCACCATCAAACCACCATCAATTTGATTAGTGCCTTCAATATCTAAATTCCATTTCAGCCCACAATCGACCTATAGCTTTAGATTGTCAAGATATGCAAAATATTAGTTATTCTACTGCATTCGTTAGCTATACTTGTAGCAATATCGTTTAATCTACCGGTGCTTTAGATTTCATCTTGGCAATGTAGAATATCTATTAGAAAACGTTGTACCCCTTAGTATATTTCTCCTGTAAATGTTACTACACAGATAGTGATAACCCAGAGGTTAATATGACGACCTCCCACATCCATGTCATTATTATTATCACGTGTTCTACCGAAAAACGTCATGAATAAACCTACGTGCCTGAGAGTTCTCCTAAATATTATCAAAGGCAAGTGAAGTCCGCCAATCTGCAATTGGTCAGCTTGGTGAACTATACCCGAGACCTGAGAATCCGAGAACTATATTCCGGTAGTAAATGATGAAAAACGTTAATACTTTAATTTTAAATTTAAATGCAACATTTGTTTACAAAATATATTCACAAAACTATGTAGTAATAGGAACGCAAGGTGACTGCAAGCTGGTTACAACTGTTATTGATCTTCGGCCACACTCTTATAAATTAAAGGGTAACTATTTATTAGTTTAATAAAGAGCTATTTAACGTCTACCTGAGATTGACTGCTTGCTTACTACGGTGGAAAATCACCAATGCAGTGTATTTTGATTTATTTTTTGTACAACATTGTCGTCCTAATTTAAAACTATTTATATTTATTTTACAAACTAGTCTTTAGTAGTACTAGTAGTCTTTTACACTATAAGTCTTTACAGTGTCGTCATAACTGAAAATGAAAAAATGAAAATGAAAAATGATTTATTGTTAAAAATAGAGGCCAGCGTTAACTAAGACTTAAGCCCTCTCATTTCGAACAGAAAACGTATGCCCAGCAGTGGTACAATGATGGGTTGATGGACATTCTCAGTATGTGAATCTATTCTTATTCGCCATTTTTACCTATACGTCGGTCTATTTATAAAGTTTGAATAGTGTGCACATATGGCTAGGACGAATTCTACAAGGTTGCTAAATCATGCTGGATATTATCACTTTTGAAATGAGTCATGATGGGCTTTGTTTACAATATTCGGTTAGTAAAACTAAATTTAGTTTTTGCAATTCAGTGGTTGCAGGCATATGAAATAGGTTTTAATAAATTAATACTGTTGTGTTTATAATACATTAAAACGGTTAAAATCGAATCTGATTAAATTATAGATAAAACTATTCGTCCTAGAAACAATGGGTTGATTCGTTCTAAGACACCGTACAATAAAATTTTGTTGATGAACATATGTATTTGTGTACATACGCACACACACGCTTGGACGTTCATCCAATCATCATCATCATCATCAACCCATTATCGACCGACTGCTGGGTACAGGTCTACTCTCAGAGATGAGAAAGTTTGGGCCATAGCCCACTACGCTGGCCAAGTGCGGATTGGCGGACTTCACATGCCTATGAGAATGCTATGGCGAACTCTCAGGCATGCAGGTTTCCTCACGATGTTTTCCTTCACCGTTAAAGCTGATGATAATTTATTCATATTTCTTTATAATAATTACTTGAACCTCGATTTGAACATTATTTTTGAAAATCAGACAGACACCAATAACTTCTCGAATTTGTGAATACCTTCTCCTTTCGCAGCGAGAATTGGAATCCTCTGGACTGCAGAAGCATAACTGCCGCTATATCCGCTGTTGGTGTAGGTGTATGTAGGTATCCGTAGAAGACATACATATTTAATTAACAAAAGATTCGTTTCAATTTTCCTTATTCCTATTCCTCTGAGAGAACTATGGTCCTACGTAAGATGTAGAAGAAGCTGCATAATAATATAATCTTACTCAACAGTTCGACAGTCTGTCAGTTTTAAATGACACAAAGAAATTTTGTTCTAAATTATAGAAATAATATAACGTCATACAATACGGGTACGTCATAGTATAAGAAGTTATTCTTATAAACTCAAAAAGAAAACAGAGACTATTCGTAGCGCAAAAATACCAGACTACATTTATTGTAAAGTCAATATGAAGTAAGAATTGAACACGCAAGCTTTAAATGTTAAAGAAGTGTAAAATATGAGTAGTCTTTTTTTTCTCCGAAGAAAAACCAGGTGTTAAAGATAAATGGAATTTTGAAAATTGCATTATTAAAGTGCATGAGCATTACATAGTTCGTTAGCAATGCCAGTTTTGTATTGCGTTTGGTTTTTATTTTACGCTCACATTACTCTAAGTTTAACTGTTTTATTAAGTATTTTCAAATAATAGGTAGGGTTAACTGACTTATGCATCTTTTAAATAAGAAATATTTTGAGAGTTTCAGCAGCAGAAAGACTAGCAGCAATGGCAGTTACAACTTCAGATAAGATTTCGGTCCTATTTAGAATACAGTATGTTATATCAGGTGGCCCGCATGTACGTATGTTGCTATATTTCCGTGATAAAAATAAAATAAAAATAACTGTATTTTTACTTATGTCTATCCTTGAATGGAGAATTTAATTTTAGTTTGGTAACGTCAATTTATGCAGCAAATATTCGCAATTAAATTTTAATAAGCTGTCGTGGTCACATTAGTAATTGAAAAATTATTCAAGTAACCAGTAGAATATTGAGATAAAGTAGTTTCAAACTCCTACCAATGAGAACTCAAGCCTTAGAAAGCTAGGCTTGCGTAATAATTTACAAGTGTAGGTATTTGATATCAACAGTAGTAAGTTCTAACGGAAAACATGACTGTCTGTTTCCAACTATGAAAACGTACGACAGTAATTTGAATTTTGATTATTCTTATAAACCGAAATGTATGACCGCCGGGAAAAGATGAGATAAATAACCGATCGTGAGGAATTTCTCGGCGTGACCCTTTAGTTATCAGAGAGCACAGTGCAGAAGAAAGAACGAAACCGCAAGCGGTCAGAATGGGTGGTACTGATTGATGGGATGGTTGTGACTGTGGTCTGACGACGAGTTTTTGTGGCCGCAAGTTGCTGCACCGTGAGGAGCCTGTAGGAGAACACAGAGGTACTGCTGCGTCTCATTGTAGATCCTTAAGCCAAGGAAGGACATGCGTTATGTTGGTACCTTGAGTTTATTGGATTAAAATTCCACTCGCCACCACTTAAGGTCGCTTGTAACTTTAAAAAAAATCTCGTTATAAAGATTAAAAAACACGTATTCATCAACCGATTATCGTACCACTGCTAGGCATGGGTCTTCTCTTTGAGCTGAGAGAGTTTAGGCCTTAGTCCACCACACTGGACAAGTGCGGATTGGCAGACATCACATGCCTTTAAGAACGTTATGGAGAAGGCCGGCAAGGCTGTCAGGCGTGCAAGTGTCCTCACGATGTTTTCCTTCACTGTTTAAGCGAGTGATAATTAATTTCGAAAATTATGAATAGACAATGTTTCGAGAAAATAGAGGTGGGTGCCGGGATTTGAACCTCGACCCACCGTAGCAGGGTCGAGATGCTTAACCACTAGGCTATCACTCACTAAAATACATATTCCTATCTATTAACAAATTAGAAAAATAGTTTAATGTTAAATGCAAAATTGTTTCATTGTTCATAATGAATTTCGTCAAGGACGCTTGTATCAGAACAACCAATGAAAACAATACAAGTCGATGGTTCCCGGAACCGTGAACGTAACATCTGCGCCTGTCTTTATCTGAGGACATCTACAACGTGTGACAGCGGCCGACGTTATAACTCCGACTCTCTTATTTGGGTCGCATATATTTATATTTTTTGTGAAACTACTAGCAACTTGCCACTAAAATACACATGTTATATTGCAAAGAAAAATAACGAAATATCAAAACAACGAGCGATGATCAAATACCTTAACCTTTTATTAGATATAAGAAGAATAGATTCTATGAGAATACGATTAAAAGCAACCGTAGAGATACCAAAAAGTTCTCAATTTAAAACTCATTAACTCCGGAGTAACCTAATTCACAGTCAACACCAGAAGGTCAGGATCTATCGAATCACGCGTCACGGTGACGACGCGCTTTCCCTATCATTAAGAACTGAGGAGAAAAGACTACGGGTACTAAGTTGTAAGCGCCCGCCAACAAAGCCATTATGCCTTATTATGGACATCATCCATCAGCCAGCCATATCGATCCTACATTAATGCGTGCTAATGCTTTATAAACAGATATATAATTTATTTTGTCTCCACCTCGGCATACGATTGATGAATAGTTTTGTTTTAGATCAAAATGTTGATTTTTACCGGAGGCGTGGTTACGGTTGCCGTTGTAACAAGGAAGCCGATCTGTTTATGATTTCTTGGAGCGAGTAAAAAAGTGTGAATCGTGCTTTTTATCGTTCATTCATTATTCCCGTAGTCGATAAGTCATAACGTTAACTGTACCGTTATTATAATGATCGTAGTATCATGTTGTAAATGGCATAGAAAGAGAGAAGATATCTACTTACTTTGTCCTAGATGCACTCGCTTCATCCATGGATATATTTGAGGTGGGTTTGCTTGTGTGGCAGCTTTGGAGTTCTTCGTGTTACTAGAACTGGAATTATTGGCATCGTTGCTCTCATTGCTGGATGTACTAGATGCAGGGCTCGAAATATTTTGATTCACATTGGCCTTGTGCTCCACGGGCGAGGCAATTGGCGTAGTCAAGCCGAGTTTAGTGCTCGAAGCTCCCGTATTCTGTCCACCAACGCTGCCGAAACCAGGAGACGTTCTACCCGGTCCAGAAGATGTAGAAAGATCTTGTGGAGAAGCTACTCCTGTTGTAGAAGTAGAGTCCGCAAATTTGCAGCTTGCACTCGCAGCCTGATTCGACGGCGCGGACAGCAAGTTGGGCGATAGTGCACCGGGACTCGGGTTCGAATGCTGATGCAAATGGCTCGCGGTGGTGCCCAGTCGTTGCGGGTGTAATTGTGTGTAATCGATCATTGTCTGCGGTTGCATGTGTCCCGCTGCAGGTGTTGCATATGGATGTTGCGGGTAGTGATGCCCAACTTGCGGTGGCGAATAGCAAGTGTTGGGGTATGCGCTAGCTGCTGCGTTCGGGTTGTAATAGTCGGCCCCAGGTGTCGGTAGGCCTGGATGACCCGACTGTTCGACTGGCGTCCCGGTGCGCCCGGGAGCCTGATTCCCGTAGCAAGTAGCCAGGGAGTTGACGAATTGGTAGGAACTCATTCCTGCGTTGTAATTTAAGTCGTTCATCGATAACAGTATGTATTCTCGTTTGTTGTGAAGTTTACTCGAAGGTTGTCATCGTTCAGACGAGCACTATAGTCTAGTTGGACATGTTAAGTGCTGCAGATGTTCGCAGTCCGGGTCAATTGTCCTCTGAGAGTGGGGCTTGATTGATGGACCTGCGATAAAATGAGACACATTAGCTGGTCAACTGACGCCTTGTTACAGATGATGAATGCTTTGTAGGTAACTGACAGAAAATAAAATCATTTGGATTTTTAAAATACACACATAGAGAAAAGGTAAAAGAGCTAGTAGATAAATAGAGTTAAACAGCATTTATTTTGTTCTTGTGACGTATTATAAACCTTCCTAATGAATAAACTGTAATTAATAGCAAAGAGGTATTTTTAATGAAGCACGCAGCATAAGTTGCCACGTAGGTAATTGAAAAACATTACACTCATATTTTTTAGACTGTTAAATATATTAAAAGAGTTGATTATATTTTGTCTTACGTAAATTTGTACGTTACCAATTAACAATAAAATAGAGATTAAATTATCAAGAGTGCGAAGTAAGAGCGCTAAAACAAAACTGTGTTAGATTTTTTTTTTATTGTACAGTAATTATTGTTATAATGTTTACAACAGGTGAATTACTATAACAAAGAAAATGAAAATAATGTATGGCACTCAATTAGAATATTAGGTATGTCATTTTCATAATATGTATTTATAAAATTAGATAGTTGCAAATACAAGTTTAAGAATCTACCTAAAGCACCTTAAAAATCTATCTACAGGCTGTACGTAGGTATTCGTACACATAGACTGTAGATGAGAAGTAGCGAGAAGACGGTGATATGTTCTTTGATGAAATAGTACGTTTGTCTAAGAACTATAAGATGGGGGGTCTATTAACAAACAATAAATTAGTATTGAGAATCCTAAGCTACACATGTCGAGTCAAGTGCTGAAAAAATCTCGTCTCCGCCACGTGGTTGGGCTATAAAAGTGTCCGCAGAAGTTTATGGGTGTAAGCGGTAGGCCGAATGTGACTCGTTCGGATTTATGAACTTCGTCGGTGCATACATCTTTATGAGCAAATTAGTAGTCATTGTGTATCCGATTTATTTGTCGCGCAAGCGAAACGAATGACAAATGTGTGAATTTGAAATTTTGCGTTTACGGTTAAGACATTCTTGGACCTGTTGACATTTTTGCAATACTTGAGATAATTTCTGCTTAATATTTTACGTTATGATTATTTTAATTATTCATTAATGATTCTTCGACAACGAAGTGGTTTAATATTGATAAAGTGAGGATTTAAATTTTTAACAAGGTTGAGCTGACTAAAAGTTTACTTAGATATAAATAGCCCGTATTTCAACTGATAGTTGATACCTAGTAAATCCATAATTTGCAACAAGAAGTGTTATTAAATGCAATTAATTATATCTCTGATAGATGACTTATTACAAATTTTAATATATTTATTATTAAAAATTGCTTGCATTACTTAGGCATTGCATATTATATATTTAATGGTTTTAAAGGTTTTTTAATGGTTATAAACTTTTAGTACCCAAATATAGCTGCCTTTACGAATTTTTATTACAATTGTACTAGCATTTCAAAAATAATTGCTTCCAAATTATAATCCTATAATTGTTTCCCACTCTTAATCCTCTATTCTCTCGCATGACATCCAGACAACATGTGTTCAGTTTATTTCAGTTTAGAATTTTTGTCACTCCGTCCGGTCCGCGGTAAATGGGCCGGGCGATTTCATTGCTTTTGTTTTACTCAATTTTTTTCAATATCAAAGACGCTTATTCCTAACATCCTTTGATGCACTTCAAATTTTCTTATTTCATTTTGTCATTTTATTCTAACTGTTTCGTATTAAATTAAGTTGAAATCAAACTAAACGTTTTCAAAATAGGAACGCAACTTAACTTTTACTGAAAGGTCTGAAATCGAGATTGAAATAAAAAACAAATACCTACCTACATGTCTTATAAGACGTTGAATCTTTATAAATAGGAAAACATTCTAATGGAAATGTCGCTTTTAATTAATTTAAAAAGGACGAATCAAGACACTTCATCCATCATTCAACACTATATTTGTATATTTATGGGCAAACAATTTCGACGTCTTACGGTCATTCGTATTTCTATATGTTCATACAGACAATACACAAAAAATGTAATCTATTGTAATCATAAACCTATTTATACACTGAACAATACTCATGTAATACTTTGAAACATGATATTTACACGCCAGAAAATACAGAGTCTATAAATCCAATTTATGTTTATTTTAAACGACATTAAAATTAAACTCAAACGATATAATAAACCATCACACTGCTTAGAGTGGACAGTCGAAATCCTTGGCGGCCCAAGAGATTTACTGCGCTACGCTTTGATTTTACGACATCGCGCCTTTGTAAAGTCATATCAATTGGCGATAATTTTCAATAATTTCAATTTGACCGTAGCCGATACTGCAAAATCATATAATAGGTAATATGAATGAAAATAAATACTCACTCTTTTACGTTTGAGAGTGACCACAGCGTCAAAAATCACAATATTAGCCGAAAAATCACAAACATCCCACAAGTTTATTTTACATTTAACACAGCACTAGAATTCAAAAATCGAAACCGAAAATCGTGTCGCAAACTTCGATACAAGTCAGTGGAACTTAAAGAATCGGGTTCGTCCGAAAGTTCGTGAGGCGCGTCCGCGGCGGAAAACGTTTCGTGTTTTCCCGGCGTTCGAGCGTCGAGTGCAGCCGCGTCTGACGCGAGGTGAGCGCTTGACAGCGCGGGGCGGGGCGAGCGGGGCGGGGCGCACCTGAGCCCGAGCCGCAGCCGCCACGTGTGCGCGCCCGCGCCCTCGCCCGCGCCCTCTCCCGCTCCGCTCGTGCCGTCATTAGTGCTACGTGTCCGATTTCAGTAGAGCCATTTTTTGATGAAATGATTGATTTGAGATATTTTGGTTTATTTGCGTGAGATTCCTCAACTCGATAATGGTGAGTTGCGGTTTTTAATTTTAATATATTTTTGAATACGGTAAATTTTAAAAATATGCATTGACATGCATATAGTTCGTTACCTTAAATACGTACGTTACCTTAAATACGCGTTACATTGACGTAAAAGGTATAATGTTACCGGATCAAGATAAATATATCGTTACCTCTACTGTGTAGTGTTATACATAATAAGCAAATTTATACTAAATTTATAATTTTAGGTTACATAGCATTTAAAAAATATGTTCTTTATGTAATTTAGTACTTGAAGTAGAACCACACATCTACAAATATATAAACTTTTTTATGTCACATGATGTTTAGTAAAGCTATTTTTGTTTATTATTGAGTACTTGGGTTGTAATTTCATTCTTTTCCTATTGCAATATTAATGACGATTAAAAACACATCATTACCACTTCTGAGAATGAAATAAGTCCCATAGAAAATATTAATATCAGCTATCAATTTCTATGTTCTAAGAAAGTTGTCACGTAGTGTTGCTTCCATCCTGTTGTCTATTTCCTAGTGTTTCGTTAGGGTATAATTTTTTTTAAATAGAATTTATAAGTATTACAAGTCACAATGTGAAAACTAGTCACCATCGCCTCATACATGAGAAACTGTTGAGCCTAGAGGATTTCGTTAACTCCGCCCTTAAGAGCGCTATTCACGAGAGTTGTGCTTGTATTAGCCATAAAATAGACAGTATTTTGACATTACTAAAAGTTCAGGTTTTTTCTCCGGTAGGTTACCATACAAACATAGCATAGCTATTTTTATCTTTAAAATAATTGTCTTTCAATTTACTTCGGCAGATACATCTAGTTTCACTTTTATTGATGCCAGTCAAATTGTTCGCATTTCCCGAATTGTTTGTGTAAAAATAACTAGGGCCTGAATAGAGTTACGAGATTTTTTTGTTTTTATCTAATGCCTATCTTTATCACTCAAGGCTTCATATACAGGCAGGCAAATATTTTTCTAGGCAGGCTATACGAGTACATAGAGATACCAGAGCCTTCCAAGAAGCTGTTGAGGTGGGTTTTAGTGAGATGTCTACCAGTATCTTATTAGTGTTGAATTTTTTAAGTGTCAAACAAGCATGCATGCCTGAGGTTAAGTGGTCACCGAAGGCTATGTAGGTACATCTACTAGCAAACAGAAATAGGGCCGAAATCGTATCAGTTATTAAAAATGTATTGTCTGAGAGTAATCCACCTATGATAAACTCCGAAAACCTGGTACGAAAAGTAATCAAATAACGAAGCACCTTTACAATGATAACAATAGACTTCATTGTTAACTTTTTGATTTTCTTGTATCATTCGATGATACTTAGATATAGCCACAGATTTCATCTCCAGACTATCTATGTACCGTCTAATAGAAATTGAAACATAGACCCTCATCGTGCAGTGCAAATGCATAGTACACAGAAATAAATACATGAAAATTTACATTATAAAAGGTAGTTAATCCTTAATATTTATAAACATAGGTACTACGTAGGTATATCTTCATTAATATTTTGATTTATATAATAAATTATAATTATTATTTATAAATACTTAAAATTCGTAAGCTTTCTTTATCATGTTGATCTGCATATTTATAAATTTAAAATTTTTGCATTTTAATAAAATTAACCGAAATGAAGATGTAGCAGTTATACCTAAGATCTAAGGAATTTATTAGGGAATCATCTAATAAAAGATTAAAAATTAAAATAAATTTTAAGATCGGATAGACTGACGGTAATAATAATTCTAGCAGTAACATTAATTAATGTAACATAATGTAATGTAACGGTAATTTTATACACGATGCTTAAAATCGATTTTATTTGTAGGTATTATGAAAAGGACTCTACTTTCGTATATCTAACACCTTGCCAGTTACAAAGATAAAAATTACATACGGACGTCGGGGCTGCATTAAAATAATTCCTCATACACAGTACTTAGTATGAGTCGGGAACAGCGGACACTCTCCATGCATCACGACCAACTGACATGACACATGAAGAATAAAAATTACGCATTCTTTATAAATAAAACGAACTAGACGTGTAATGAACGAACTAAAGTATTCTATTTTTGTATACCGCGATTTAAATTTAGCTTTCGTAATAATCAATTTATGTTTTATCTATTCAAGTAAATTTTTGTCGCGGTACACCCTTATGCAAGAGGTTCGCTTTGGTGTTGTTGTAGTAGGTACCTAATGGTTGCAGTGCTGCGTTTTGATTTGAATGGTTATAAAGACTATATTGAGACAGAAAACGTTCAATCTTATTACTAAGGGATAGCAATTCATCTACGTATGCTACCTCAATTTGTTTTATTACTGTAGTAAGGCCTGAGCTCATGAAGCTCGAGGCATGTCAACCACAAAAAAATTACCTTAATTAGGACTTCGCCAGTCTTACTAGAGGTTACATGATGATATACATTGGCTGCAGTGGATAAAGCAGTCTATATCAGCTGGCCTTCAGCAAGCAGGCTACTACTACGTTTGCAACTACTTAGGTCTCACTTAGGTTACGTACAAAAATTTTTTTTTTTATCTGTTTGTCTATTTATATGTAGGTATGCAAAAACGAATAAATACATTTAAATGGGACTTTCATATCATATATTAGACTTAGAGTTACTGCTGTCAGTTTGAATAAAATCAGTCCCGGAGAATTAGTGATATGGCTTGACCACTCAGGAACTTTTATTTTTGAGCTCATATGCGGCGAAAATGTATACACTTAATGCACCCCTCCATTAGAGGTTTATGCGTCCAAAGATTGTCTGGTAAATATATAAATAATAAGACCGCCTTTTATATATTTAATTTTTAAGTTTGGTTGCCACTATTACTTATTTCTGCAAGCAATGAACTTCTAGGTATGTATATACATATAAGGTAGCAAAGCCTCAAGAGTCAGCATCAACATGATACCACTATATCTGCCGTAAAACAGCAATGCTCACACTGTTGTGTTTTTGTATGAAGGCTATACTGGGCTGACTTCGTTAACATGAAGCATTCCAACTTAATAATTAGGAGTAACAATGGTTCTAGAGACATAAGACATCCGAGGGCGTACGTAGATTCGGTCCTATTTGAAGCTTAATGTCCAAGACCTACAGAAATCACTTAACATCAGACCTACATACTCCACTGCTACTCATTACTGTTATATTACAATTAATCAAACGTAAGAAGATTTCAGAGGATTGGTGAACAGAATTTTTTTCTAGAACTTATGTGTATTTTCCGGTTTGTAGTATATTTGTTCGTCAAACATGCAAAAACTGGTGATCAGATTTGAATGTGACTTTCAAAGTTGAAATTCATATAGTTAGACTTAGTTAACGCAGTAACAGTAACAGTGTTCAATTAAAATGCTTTGTTTGTTTTTTCACTTGTACGTGGCTTAAACGTCGCTAACTCTAGGTACTCTAGATTAACATAAAAATGTAGTTAACTACTGTATTGTAATCACTACTGCCAATAGACTTCTGTAACCAAACATATAAAATTGGAAATCTATTTGAGATTGAGAATACTCATACAGAACAGAATACTCGTAAATGCGTTTCTACCCTTGAGGGATATGACGGTATAAGCATGATTTTGTCCCTTACGCCATTGAGACCAGAATACGGTATTATGTTGTAACGAACTGTGTAGGACCCATGATTGCTCGACAGTTGATCGATCTCTCATTATTTATAAGGTATACGTAAATTAAGCGTGGACAACTTACCATCACATGGTTATTTTATTTAAAAACCTGTTCAAGTACGTCAAGCATGAAATGTATAAATGCAATTTGAAATGAAATTTCAACATTATTTTTACGTCACGGGTATTTAATATCACTTACAAAAGTCAGGAAAGGCGGACACTTGCCGTTCATCATAGCCAACTGAAGTGACATGTGGAGTGTAAAAATTTACGCTGCCAGTAATTCTTAATGTACGGATCGGATTATTCTATTTTAAAACCCATTTCCTTTTACGTAAGAAATGGAAATATGATGTGAATAAACACAAAACACTCGTTTTTCATATTCATTCACGTTTTTGTAGTACACATATACTAACTACAAATAAGCATATTTATGTATTTTCCGGTATTGTATTGAGATTTTAAGGTATACGATTTTTGTGGTAACCAGAACCGTATTAAATGTCAATGGAAATTAACGAATTAAGTACACCAAACACCGGTACACCGTCCATCGTCTTACAGGGTCACCTTATGGATACAATATTCCGCTGATTACCTCTTTGACCGCACATTCTTCACTGAATCCAGCGTTTTCCTACCATCATCTTGATGACTACGTTGGAGTAATTGTCTATTGTAGTAGTTATAAGACATCCCAAAGACAGAACAAGAAACTAATCTTTAGTTTATTTACCCACATAACAAAAGCAATCATTTGAATACATGAATAAAATCATGAATTATAAACCACGGTTTAAAGAAAAGACCAATAAAAAATAGGACTTGATCCACAAATTTGTTTGTGTACAGTATTTTTGAATCTTGTGAAAAAAAGCTTATCTCTATTGCTTAAGCTGAAGGAACGTCGACATTGTGGTTTCTTGATATTTTCAGATTCTCTGAACAACCTCAGGTAAAAAAGTGTAATCATGTTCATTGTCACCACCGCACTGCACCTATTTTTTTTTTAATGTGAAACAAAAACAAGCGTTTGACCATAACCCTAGCGCGGGTATGGTCTAAAGAAGAGCACGCTTGTCAAGAAACAG
>DWKW01001187.1:0-13336 GCA_018250115.1 Doberes anticus
ACTAACTTCACTGTTACTACTATGTCTCATTAAAGGTTATGTTCGTCAAATTGTGAGCGATGAACATTTTTGCTCGTAATTTCAAACGAATATATTGTCACACTGTACTTTGCAAAAGACCCCAGGACCGCGTTCGACATCAAGCACACGCTGCAGCCCCTTGCTACTAACTTCACTGTTACTACATGTCTCATTAAAGGTTATGTTCGTCAAATTATGAGCGATGAACATTTTTGCTCGTAATTTCAAACGAATATATTGTAACACTGTACTTCGCAAAATACCCCAGGACCGCGTTCGACATCAAGCATACGCTGCAGCCCCTTGCTACTAACTTCACTGTTACTACTATGTCTCATTAAAGGTTATGTTCGTCAAATTGTGAGCGATGAACATTTTTGCTCGTTATTTCAAACGAATATATTGTCACACTGTACGCAAAAGATGCGAATACGGTGCAAATGAGATAGCATGTATTGAACCGACGCCGCGACGTCTATTATTATATTCTTTAATGATTCCAATAATATGTCTCTTTAAATTATTTTATCATCTTGTCATCTTTAGTCACCGTCCACAGATATACTAGTAACTTTATAGTAAAAAGTATTTTTTTTTACCGGTACCGATTGGTTATAGTCTCTCAATTATTTAGTTTTAGTTTGGAAAACAAAAAATAGTTATTGTAACTCGTTGGATTGTGGCCTCGGGTTAGTGTTTCATCAAATTAGGGCGTCCAAACAAACAAGCCTGAGCTTTATTAAGGCAGTATACATAATACTATAAAACATCTTGATACTAAATAAGTTTGTAATTTCAAACGATTTCTTCGTAACAGAAAAAAATTAAAATTTCAAATATTTTTTTATTGTGTGTCGTATACAAGAACTTAAAATAAATAAATGTATAAAACGAATACATTCTTTGATTACTCCTTGATTATTAATAAAGCTTAAAACATTTTATTTTTTTATTTTACCTACAGTGGAGCAATAGTGGGACGGTGATGGCATCATCATCACTGATTGATGATGATGTCATCTGCCACTGATGCCACTGATGATTACCCACAGTACTTTATATTTATTTGTTGATTTACGCGTTTATGCATTTGTGCAGTTGAATTTTGACTTGACTTAGATTTGATTGATTTGAGATTTGATTTAGATAAAAAAAACTTGCGAAATCCACGCAAAAGTATATAGGTATGTCACAAGGCGAACCATCTAGGATTGTACCATGGAGTACTGTTTCAACGGTTTATTTAAGGAACTCATGTCCCAAGGTTCCTCAGAAGGATTGAGATAGAAGGGTGACCTTACAATACATACAGTGCTGATGTCTCTCCACAGGCTCGAGTAGACTAAGCCAGTATATTTGGGCACTCGACCACAGGTGTGAGCAGTACTCCATATGTGCCTGACTTGCGCCTTATAGAACGTGAGGTGCATGGTACAGCTTACTAAAGAGTGAAGCATGAAAAGACAATTCGTGCATATAAGAGCAACCAATATGCGCAAGCTACTTAGGTACTTCTTTATACTGCGTGTCTAAATATAAGTAAATCTTTTATTTGCATAAATGTAGGCTTCGGCAAGTTTCGACCAAGAAATCTAGTTTCGGCCTCAGTTTCGGTATCGGTAAACTTTTGGCTGCACCGAATCCCAGTTTCGTGAGTTTTCGCAGTATTGGGTATAGTGCGAAAACTCGTAATATCGTCTATTCGTAAAGTCGTAACAATATAAAACTTTTTAATTATAGTCACCAAAATTAGTATTCTGATAATATTTCGTTTTTTTATGATTTTATTTCAGAGCTGTTTTTTAAATTAAGTAGTAGGTAAGTACTTAAGTGTTGTTCAAATTATTGTAATCTATCGTTGTTGAGACTGATTAATGATTACATAGACTGATTATTCTGATAATTAGAGTAAACCAAAATGCACACTCGCTTACGAACTGCCGTTGCTATCACACGTTCTCTCCTAAATTATTGTAGATGTTGTTCGCTTGTATTTTTGAGGGTGAATTTTCTGTACAGTTCCTTTTTAATAAAGTAATTTCGGTCCGTTTAAATAATATTAATCTTTCTTAATTCTTCCATCAAGCCTAAATTACATCCTACCTTCTGAAACGTGAGTCAAAATAAGCGCACGCGTTTTCATAGCATAGCGGTGACACCGCAATGGAACGCGTCCATAGCATAAAAATATAAATATAATTGTTACATTATATACCTATTTTTCTGAATACCATTTAACTGTCTATATATGCAATTCTATTTGTTTATATAAGCTTTGGCTTCGGCCGAAACTGAGACCGAGGCCGTAAGTTCAGTTTCGGTTTCGGTTGAAAAACTGACACTAAATATTTTGGCTAAAAGAGGCTTAAAAAAGGCTAGCTTTAGCATCACTGATAGCCCATATCTAGATACCGTACCGTAGAGTCGTTATTAGATTTTACACAGTGCAACACACATAGATGCATACATAAACACAAAAAGTAAAATAATATACAAATAAATTAAAAACCGTCTTGAAAATTGCGTGCAGGCCTGTTTTAAAGAGCCAGAGCCATCTCCCTTTCTTCCTTTCATCAAAATTGTTTACAACTATACATAAACGTACAGCCAGCAGTAGAACTGTATAAATAGGTAGTTCACTTTAACAAAATAATAATTATTATAGGATTGTACCTATTTGACAAAATAATGATACATAAATTTAAAAAAAATCCGTACTATTTATTTATGTACCAGTAACAATAAATATAACAAAAAAACATTTTTAAGGAAGGTAAACCGATCTGACTATCCGGAAGTAAATGACTATCTTTTCCGTTTTTACTGTGCAGTGTAATATGACGTGTGACTTGACTTTATATTCGGATAGGTTTGAAAGTCGATTCAATTCGTGAATTCCTTAATCCACCTAAAAGTTTGTTAGAATAGTCATGACGTAAAATTAAAGTACAGGTACAAATATGTATTGATTTTTGTATCAAATCTCATGGGCAAAGTTTTGGCGTCAATTAAAATTTTTTATTCAAGGCGCGGGGGGCTTTTTGTCACCTTGCCCCAGAGATTTATTTTAGGTACCTACATTTATTATTCATTCGGGTCAACCGAACAATTTGTCGCAAGTTGCAACTCATTTGCAATACACATAAAACAATCCGAGTTGACAGATCTAATTCGGTTCACTTCGAGTTAGAGTCAAACCGGGCTTCACTTGATGATTCGTTTTCTCAAATAGATTTGGTACATCTCTTACACGCTTTTGCTGCGTCGCTCGGCGCTTTTTGTAAATATCGATCGGTTAGTGCAGGTTCCAGAATTGTCGTCTCTTTGTTAAACAAACAAGTACCAGGGGGTAAACTAAAAATGGTTTTTACGGTTCTTTTAATTTTTTAAATACCTGTTTAAACAATAATTTCATCTTTCATCCCGGAGTTAATTTCAAATTATCATAATGATTAGTCCGGTGACTTATCAACAAATTACTAGTATAATTTCGATGTCAAGCATTCCATTTATGTTTACACTAGCTGGGGATTTTGTATTTGACGATTCCGAAGCTATTGTAAAAAACTATGATGTCACTTCGCGATCCTGGACAGAGCCGTTTTATCACGATTTTTGGGGGGCAAATATTACTAATGAACTCAGTCATAAATCTTACCGGCCCTTGACAATATTATCATTCAGGTGAGCAAACTCAGAAATTTGTTTTGGACCTTAATTTGAACTTATAAATGAATGCTTTTTGTCATTATGGCGTGCAGTTAAAGGAACATGGCGGCTCATATATACCGACGTTGAAAAATAAATGTGATTGTTACTTAGTAAGCGTATGATCGCACGTTTTGGCTGTCTATTCCCAATTAAAAAAGAGGCTACTGTTCTGCATTATAATTACTTAAAAGATCATTAACCTATGGCTACATGCATATGTTTAGTTTATATGTAATTTTATTGTAAACTCACCAGGTGTGTTTCACTTTAATTTTACTTATTAGCTGGCTTACTTCAAAATTATAATATGAGCCATCCCTCGTATCATCATCATCACTCCATCTACATGGAGTTTATTCAAATAAGTTTAAGCTAGCAGTATCGACCACTGAATGTGGCAAATTATTTATGTACCTACCTCTGGTTCTAATAGAGAGGATGCCCAAATGTAATGAACAGATATTCATCAAATGACATTCGTGAAATATATGAATTATTCAGATCATTAAAATGTAGTATCATAGATGTTGATAGAACAAGGTGCTAATTCACTCGCAACATATTTACTTCTTTGTTTCACATTGTATGGTGTGACAGAAAATTTGTTATGACATTTAAACATTTACTATCAAATTTTATTTATTATTTTCTGACTGCTGAGCATGAGTCTTTCGCTCCGAGATGAGGGGGTTTAGCCAATAATCCACCACACAGGCCAAGTCTGTATTGGCTGACTTAACATGCTTCTGTGAACCTTATGTAAAACTTAGGTATGCAGGTTTCCTCATGATGTCATAATAAGCCTACTCATTATTTAGTTATAATTATTAATTCAATCAATATTACTTTTGGAATGCCTACAGAAATAATTTTTTAAAATGATTTTTCATGCTGCCATACTTTGCTAAGTATTTGCCACTGTTTATGATTCCAATCTTAAATTATATTACCTACCAATGAAATAAAAAGAATTATCATTCCTTTAACCGCACATTCATAATAATTTTTAAGGCTTGCTTATATGCCATGTAAAATTACTAAACAAATTATTTTATGTGTGTGTATGCATGCGTGTGTGACTAATATAATTGTTTGTGTGACCAGGCTCAACTACCTGTTCAACGATAACCATCTCTCTGCCACTCAATTCAAGGTCACAAACCTTATTTGTCACTCTATTTGCTGTCTTCTCATTTGGCAAGCAGTTGAGAGGATTATAGATAGAGTAAAGTACAAGTTAAGAGGAGAATATTCCATAGACCTAGCATATTCAACAGCTCTTTTATTTAGTTCTCATCCTGTACACACTGAAGCTATTTGTGGCATTGTGGGAAGAGCAGATTTGTTGGCTACAATGACATTTTTTCTATCTTTCATTGCCTATGAGAAAGCTATGGACAATACACGATTGAAGTTCCTTTATATACTGGCTAGTGTAGCAATGGCTGGATGTTCCATGTTGTTTAAGGAGAATGGGATAACTGTACTGGTGTGTATCTAGCTAACCACTACACATGAGCATGACAATGTAAATCATTATTTATGTTACATGAAATTATTAAGATGATATTATTTCACGTCACATGATGAGTTTTATTTAGTATTCCAGATAATTCCTTTGTAATGTCTTGCTTTTTACCTGTTTTGAATAGATCTAACATGCATGCAAAAGTGTATGTGCAAAGCCAATCATATGTTTGTGTTTCTCAGATGCAAAAAGTATAGTGATGGGCAATGTAGTGTTTACAGTAGGACTAATTGAAATACACCATTGTGTGTGTGCATTTGCTTAAGATATGTTGTGCTTGCCATGCACTCTATAGGTATTATCTATATGGAGAGCATTAAGTGTTGCATCAATACATAGTAATTGAGGAAATTAGAATTAAATTACAGATGCAATATAAATGTATATTTGTTGCATATTTTTATTCAGTGCCTTGAACTGCCTTAGTGTTTGCCTATTATTATTAAATTTTATAGGATAAGATTGCAATATAAATAAGATTTAGCTTCGTTTCGTTTTCGTTAATAAAAAATGGCTTGAAATGCATACATGTTGTGGGAATAAAATTTTCGTTACTTATCTTTTTTGTTAGACAGCAACATTTTGTGGGAAATCTGAAAGATACAGATTGTAAATTATTCTATAACTAGTGTATGCCTGCAGTTTTGCCTTAAGTGCTTTCATAATTTCACATTAACCGTTCTAGTTCTGTTCAATACACAGTTTAAAAGTCATTATTCTCATGTGAAATTCTATATAGCAATTGTAATTTTTTTTTAATGGCTTGGTCGATGTAACCCAAGTAAACATGCAAAAAACAGTTTTTCTCTATCATTTCATTTCTCTTCTTTACATTTATAAGGTTAATGTAAGTTTTACCTAAAAATCTAAATGATACAGAGGTGAAAATCAAATCAAAATTCATCAAGTAATTTAGACATACTAAACTAACATACAGACAAAGCAGAAAAGTATATTTTATATAATAATATTGAGAATATAAAAAGTTAGTCTCCATACTTAGAGCTTACCAGCTGCATACAATTAAACTCTTGCAACATGTTCCTTTCCTTTTCAGAAAGTTAGTCAGTTTCACAAAGTTGTTAGCACAACTACTTAACATTAAAATACTCTAAAAATAAATACACTCTGGTTGCAAAAATAGTTACCCTAATTTGTGACAACATCTGACTTTTTAATTTAGTCTTTCTATTTAATGCTGAATGATAAATTTATTTCTTTTTCAGGGCTTCTGTTTCATGTATGAAATAATTGTAAACTGCAAAATCAATAGTCACAGAATATTTTTTCATCTATGCAAAAAATCTATTGTAAGACTAGTCTGCATTGTGGTTGCTGCAGTATGCATTCTGTATGCCAGATGGACAATCATGGGAGGAATTACACCTACATTTAAACCAACAGACAATCCAGCAGCATTCAGTGATGATGAATTTGTACAGGTAGTTATCATACTAATAATGAGTCTTACATCTATCCCAAGTTAGGATCATTTGTGTTGCATATTTCAAATATTATTATTATTACTTTGTGTGTGTGCTGGAAATGTATAAAAGTAAACAAATAACATTTATCTATGTATTTCAGGTGGCGACATACAACTATGTATATTTTTTGAATTTACTACTCTTCATTTGGCCACAATGGCTATGCTATGATTGGTCAATGGGCTGTATACCACTTATCAAAAGTATTTATGACATTAGAATATTTTGGATCGTTTTTATGTATGGATTTGGTTTCATGTTTTTAATTGCTATATTTATTTCAAACAAAAGAAACGGTTCGAAGAGGTAAGTGTTTTAAGAAAATCATATTATATATAGAAATACATAACTTTATTATGAACTTGCAGTCACCTTTATACCCATTTACTAAATTGTAAAAAAAAAATTTTTGGTGACATCCACTTCCCACAAAATTCATTAACCCCTCCCGTCCCCTGTAGATATTACGTCACAAAACAACTAAATACCCTCTCCTCCAAACATAAAATACTTTGCAATGAATTGTTAATAAATTTTTTATATTTAGATGGTGGTAGTGTCTTATGCCGAAGGCTGTACCTACTTCTGCTGTAAAGCAGCAGAGAGAGCTGTTGTATTTCAGTTTAAAGGGTGTGGTTAGGCAGCGAATAGACACTGGACAAGATTGGAATACATCTTGTCGTCCACATACTTATTTTCTAATTGAACATTTTTCAGGATACTGCTGGCTGCAGTTGCACTGCTCATAATACCATTCTTACCAGCTTCTAATATATTATACCCAGTAGGATTCGTAATCGCTGAGAGAATATTGTATATATCATCTGCTGGATACTGCCTCATTATCTGCTTAAGCTTTAACAAGATTGTCCAGATAGAAAAATATCGTATGGTATGTACATTATATTAGTTTTTGCTTCACGTATTAATATATAGATAATTGTTTCCATATCACAACAAATATAGGGTATCTATAAGTTTTTAGTCATTTATTCTGCATACAAATTTCATCTTTTTCAGTGGGCGCTTCTGTGCTTCTGCTCAATGCTAATTATTTATGACCTTAGAAGCTGGAAAAGATCTAAAGATTGGCAAAATGAGGAAAACTTATTCTCTAGCGGGTTGAAAGTTTGTCCCTTGAATGCTAAAGTTCACTATAATGCTGCGAAAGCTGCTGATGCTGAAAACATGACTTCTTGGGCCTTGTATGAATATAAGGAGGCAATAAGGTGAATAAAGTCGAAATGTTATTGATCTAAAAAAAAGTACATATTTCTGTCGGAAATAACTTGATTGCTATTACAGACTTTATCCTGAGTATTATCAAGCAATGAACAATCTGGCGAATTTGTTGAAAAATGATGGAAAATTTAAGGAAGCAGAGATGTACCTTAAGTCAGCTATACGTCATAAGTAAGTTTCTGTATTATTTGTTATTTTCCATATAATAGGTCTTTCTATTTACCTATGAAATTGCAGTTTTTCATGAAGTGTATATTTTTTATTTCTGTTAATCAAAGTAATCACCCACGCATTATAAGGCACTCTGCAGTCTGCGTTTGCGATAATTTATCACACAAATTTAAAAGTTTTGAAACTTTTCAAGTTGAGCTATTCACACAATGTTCATAGTTGCATAAGAATAATTCCACATTACTATGCCTTAAGTGATAAGCAAGTAAGCAAGATAAATAAGTGATAAACTAATAGTTAATCTTGACCTCCCGCTCCCGGTTCAAATCCCGGCATGCTTCCGTAATTTTCGAAATCGTTTTTTATAATTGTGTATGTTCGTTTTAGAAATTAATTTTCAGTCGGTTTAACAGTGAAGGAAAACATCACGAGGGTAACCTATGCAGGTTATATGCCTTAGAGTTCTCCAAACTGATCTCAAAGGCATGTGAAGTCTGCCAATCAGTACTTGAGTAGCGTAGTGGGCTATGGCCTAAACACTCATCTCTGAGAGGAAATCCCAGCAGCCCAGCAGTAGGACAATAGGTTGATGATGATGCCTTTAGTTGCAATAACTGTTGCATTCCTTCTTCAGCAAAGATCCAACAGTTGCTTTGCGGCTTGCGACTTATATTTTAATAGCGCAGCTTTATAGAGGAATTAAGGCAATAATTAATTTAAAGAAAAATTTTATACCATAAAACAGTTTGGTTAAGTGTGTTTTTTCTACATGAGAACATTTTCGCACTGATAATTTTATTACAGGAAAGATTTTCCGGCAGCTTGGATGAATCTAGGAATTGTTTATGCACATACAAGACGATACGACGAAGCCCTAAATGCGTATCAAACTGCGTTATCATATAGAAGCAACTATCCAGATTGTCATTATAATATTGGAAATTTGGTACTTGGTTTATTTTAATATCGTGATCTCATAAGATATCTGAAGTCCAATAACTTACACTTGGCCAGTGTGGCGGACTATGGGCCTTCAAAAGTTTTGTAACATGCAATAGAATTATGACTGCTTATATTACTCAATATATTTGAAATTTCAATATATTTGAAATTATAACACAAGTCGAAATAAATTTTAAATTACTTTAAGACTTCATTTAGAATTTTTCATTTGTAGACGTTGAAATTGTTTGCTTGTCCCTATTTTTTAATTCATCAAATTACTAATTCTAGTATTTAGAGCTGAATAAGACCGAAAATGCGATGAAACATTGGTATAAAGCTATAAACCTTAAGTCAACTCACGCACCTGCTTGGACTAACTTGATATCATTACTGGATAATACAGGTAAAATGAAAATATTTATTTGCCTTTAAATTGTTACATTAAAACAAACATACTGATGGCATTTTCTGTCCGTCAGAAAGTGGTCAAGTGATGCAAGTTTAGGACATAAAACTAAAACAAATTAGCTGTATGCCTGGCAGGCTAGGCTAGTTTCCTCCATCTCCATTAGTTTCGTTTCATTTCAATTTCACAGGAAGAGCATTGTCATTTCAAGATATTTTTTTACAACAATCTTATCTAAATTGTTAAGTTGATAGTTTTATTAATAAACTACAATATTAAATTCATTTGTATTTTAGGTCAAAGAGAAAGAGCTTTAGAAATAGTACCGAATGCGCTCAAAGAACTACCAAATTCCGCATCAATAAACTTCATTCTCGCAAATATTTATGGGAAAATGGATATGTATGAAGAAGCAGAAAAATATTTTTTAAATGCAATCTCATTGTTTGGGCGACGGGTTCAATCTGTACACTACTCTAATTTGGGTGAGATTTAAAATAAAATATTTGCCTACTAATTTTCACTTAAGGGCCAAGTTTTTTTTACCTGTTTTGCTAAGCGAGGTTAGCGAAGGTACATTGTAGAATTGTCTTGTTTGATTTTCATGGAAAGTACATAATTATACTATCGTATGCATATTTTTGACGAATATCGATTTTTTTTATAATAAAAGAAGATTATATGAATATGCGAAATTTACAGAACATTCTGTAATATAATTGTCTATCTGCGGTGCCCAATTGTTTATAACCTACTGTCTTTTTAAAAATTATTATTGTCATCCATTACAGGAGTCTTGTACCATCGTTGGAAAAAATATGAGTTAGCAGAACAAATGTACAGAAAAGCATTGAAAATCGATCCAAATTCTTCGAGTATTTTAAAAAATCTTAATAAGATACAGAAAATAAAGAAGACTACCCAGGAAAAACAGTAGATGTAATACGATAATAAATACTGTAGGATTTCATACAACTCTTTCTAGTCATCTTTAGTGTAAAAGTATTATGTATTATTAGATATCGATACGAATTATTAGTGTAGTAAATGTTTAAACATAATTAATCTAATGTCATACATATTTTGACAGATTTAGATTCTGATTTTAATTAACCTATTTAAGTTTAAGGCAAACTTAATCTACATAATAGCACAAAATAAATAACATAAGTGAGCACAATTTAAAAATAAATGTAATCAAGATACTCATTCTACGGAAAGCTTAATATTCCAATTTGGTAATCCACTAATATATCAATATAAATATTTTGGATTTTTCTTTTATACCTACTGACCTAATTTTTACTTTCAAGTCCCCTTAACCTGCGGACTGACGACAGCGCTGCAGCTGCCTAACCGTTTACGGGACTGCAACGCAACCAGAATGGCTTGACCCATACTGGTACGCTGTCTGGTACTGCACCAGACAGCGCCACTAACGAGCCAGATGTTGATTTGACTAGATGTAGTCAGCGCAACAGATTTATTTGTTTAAAATTATGAAAATGATGTGTTAAATTATCTTAGATTCGATGCGCAATAAAGTCCATATTTTTGCTCAAAAACTAAAATTAATCAAAGTATCGAAAATTATTAATCCATACATTTAGTCGATGAGCGTAGGTACAATATGGCGGGACTAAAAACCAAATACACCAGTGTGCGAGAAATGTGCTTGCCATAGACTATAGGCAATATCAGCCCCGGATCTAAGGGCGGCAAACGGAGCCATTTGCCCTGGCCGGCATTTTTTTTTGCATTGGCAAAAATAAATAGGTTTGAAAATAAAACTTGTTTCTATTTCATTACAGAATAAGTTTAACCGATTCATTGCCACCTTCATTTTCATGAACATCATGCCAGGCTCCATACATTGGTTGATGACGCGCTACGTGCGTCATGGGCCTGGCTAAAGGATGACTCATTTGGTCCGTCATTGGCCTCTTAATGTTTTATGCATATTTTGTAGTTTACTCGCATTATTCTAATCAAATGAAAGTGTTTCTGTGTTCTCTGCTGCATATTTGTTAGTATTCAAAGGAAATATGGCATCTCAAGGTAGTATTTATCAATTTTAGTTAAATCTTACAGATGTAGTAAACATTTTCGATAGTTTGCAGATATTATAAATATGATTTATGTATTTTTATTTGTAGATGATCAGCAAGGAGACGAAAATATTTCTGAATGTAGCCAGGGATTTTTACGTAATTTGTATGAACATTATCAGCAAGATACCTGAAAGTTTACTTGAAAGAAAATGAAAGTTTACTTGAATCAATTTTACAAAATTTTCCTAAAAGCGCAAGTTTACAGGTTCTAACAGTCGAAATGTAATTAATAATTTCGATATAACAGTTCAGACACCAGTACTGAAGAAATTATGGATTCTGAACATGAAAGTGTAAGAAAAAAATCGAAGTTGGTCCGAATACGACTTATTCATCGAAATGTTAAATATATGGCTGTTGTATGTTTTGATAACCATAAAAAATATAAACAACGATTATAAACAATAAAAAAATATTAAAGAATTAATTTTTTTATTGTTTATAGAATTATATTTTTAAGACAATAGGTATTATGAAGAAAAAAAAAGCATATTGTTGCACTACTAGTCATCATTCTGAATAGAATGAGTTATATTTTGAACTTGTTATAAAAGGTTTGCTATTCCTGAGTTATGAAATATAATTTTTTAATTAAGGGCCAAGCGCGTTATTGATTTCAGTGTTTAGTTTAGGATTGAAAATGATAGTGTTCGTGTATTATTATTTTTTAACCTGTTTTAAGTCTATTTTGATATGACGCACCAGGCGCGTCACGGGCATCTCATGATCCTTGCTTATATAGGTGTTTATCAAAAAAATGTCATATAAATATGCAGTCTTAAAAGCGCATCTTCAATTGCTATTCCTAAATTCCGTGGTTTTGGCCTAAAATTATTTTGGCAACACATCGAGGTATTGCTTTTTCATACGGTTTTTGTTAAATCTAAGCAAAGGAGTCCAAACTTCTACAAACTTATTGAAGGTGTTTATTTACTTCCGGCTCCGTCATCAGACCTCTTCAACAAGTGTAATGATTCCTTTAAAATAAAATTATTTCTAACAGGAGTTCCATTATCCACCTCGTATAGTCTACCATCACACTAGTTTAATTGTACTGTAAAACAGCCATCCAGAATTCAAATACCTACTTGCAAAGTTTCAAATTGATTGTACTAATTTAATATAAGTAGATGGAGTAACAATTCCAAGCCAATTGATGGATATTTTAATATCTTAATAACATTTTGCTGAAAAGTAGGAATCCACAGAATCATAAACATTACTTGTCAATGTCAGTTGGTTGTCAATAACCTCCGCACAGAGTATATATATACATTTTTTATATTATTTGCTAGTCGTTAGAGTAATTAGAAGCGAGAAGGGTCTTAGCTTTATCTGGAAGCGATTTTTAATTGATTTTCATATATTTATTATATTCCATTAATCAATCAAAAATAAGTAAACTGATTCAAAATGATTACGGTCCATTTCACCCCGGACTTATCGGCATTGCAAGGCGTGCTTATATCGGCTGATTATGTTCATTCATTCACAAACTTAACAACAAAAGGCGGTAAGTTTTATAGACAATAATGTTAAATAATATAACAAGAAATATAGAAATTATTATTTAAACATTTCTGTTTTAGGAAACGAAAAGAAAATTGATTTTGTAATAGACAGCGTACAAAATTTTTTAAAGAAGGAAAATTACATTGATGACAATGGTATTTTAAAAGATGCGGTTGACACAATGCGTCGGTTCGCATTCTAT
>DWKW01001188.1:0-13330 GCA_018250115.1 Doberes anticus
CATGAACAGTTTCAAGACCTTTTTTTTCGTTCCCCCTTTACGATCTAAACTTTGTGCATAAACAGTTGCGTAATTGTGTGAATTGGCAAAATTTTCTCAAAACTCACATTTTTTTTGTGTATGGCTGTATCACGCAATATGTTTCCATCAATTTTTTTTTATAGAATCGCTATAAAGTTGGCACAAAAATAAATTATCCAATAACCTCAGCGCTTTGGAAAATGGGTCATTCGAACATATGTTTTTTTAAAAATTGTGATGACCTAAATCTTTCGAAAATACACAAATAATCAAATTTATTCACAAAAAGTCAATTGTATTTCGTTTAGAAATTGTCTATTTGTCGTATAAAAACTTAAAAAACCTATCTTTTACGTAATTCGTTACTAATTCTCGCAATCTATTTTGAAAATCGTATTACACCTTTTAATAGTTTCGATTGATTCGCACAACAAAAGGTCCGTTACGGGCAAACCGCGAACAAACAGAGGGAATTGCGCGGCCATTATTATTTCTGGAGCATTATCATCTAAATCGCATCGCGGCGCCATTTACGGTGTTTAGGTATTTGCACACTATTGTTAGTGGCGTTGTGTATAAAATAAACATTTGTTATAGAAGGGACCGGCCACAATATCGGTGGCGCATTAACATTAGAATGGAGGCGGCTGATGTATGGCCAGCGAGTATTACTTCAGTTCACGATGGCTTTCGCACGCTTTCTGATTCCGCGTTAGTAATCTGCGCCATCAGTTTTGATGATTTTGGAAAAGCATTCAGTGAATCGGTCGACGTTATTAATGATTTTGGAATACAAATGATCATTTATTAAAGTATTGAACATTTCAGAAGATGATGATTCAGAGAATCAGATTATTAATATCTGTTATTGTTTCCGTTCTTTTCCTTTAGATTATTACATTATAACTATTATATTATAAATCATATAATTTATAGCTAATATAGGTAGGCATGTTATGAAAGAAAGAAGAAAAATCTCTTTTTTTTTAAATAATTTATAACAACCGGAAATTACGCCTTAAAAACCAACAGAATTAAAACAAGAATACAATCTATACTAAAAAGTAGTGGGAAATAATCCGATTACAAAACAAAAAGTACTTTAAAACGGCGCACTGCATTCTCATTCACCATTCACAAAAGAAAACACTCGAGACAATTAAATAATAATGCAATCTGGCGATGTTTGCTTGGCAAACGACGCGAGGAACAGGGGGAGAGCGGGCGAGGTCGCGAGGAAGTTGAACACCCCAACTGATGAAATCTAAACTGAATTTGCTTGGTGTTGCGTCCGGTGACAAGAGCTTAAACGGGAGGATAGTAGTTAAATAAATAGTAGGCGAGGGATGGTTAATACAAGGCGGGAGAATCGTGTCGACGCGTGCTCCTCGCGTGCTCGGCGCGTGCCGACCGCGTCTCGCATCACATCCTCATTCAATTCCCAGCTACGGACAATATTTTGGCTAGAAACGAGGGCATTTATAATTCTAACAGGAAATATTACACGCTAATTTTGCCAATTCGAGGCATTGATTGATTTTGTGCGGTGCGTACGGATTATGTCATTTTGGCATTGTCTCGTTATGTTCAAATAAAAATCACCACCGCGGTTTTGCAAAATACCGAACGGGAGATGAAAGTTCAATCATTGTCGTATATTTTTGTGAAAGAAACCGTTACTTTATTTAAAGCCATTGTACTATTATAAAATTGCAACGGGTCGTGTAAATGGGCATTGAAAATATTTAAAAAAAATTGATACCTTATAGTTAGATGTCTATGAATCGAAAACAGCTTTTCGTTGACACTCCGGTTGTAAACTTGAGATACAGTTTGATCCCTCCGTAGTATACGCTGTCATATATTCCGGAGATAAATCAAAAAAGGGTTACTGATTTTTATTAGTGATTCGCCTTGAAAAAGTTGCAAGTAGAACTCTTGTAAATTTTATGTACAAAATTATATTATATACTGACATTGTTACTAGTTTATTTTAAATATAAAAGATTGAAAACGAGCATAATCGCCGTCTTGTGGTCGGTGGTCACCGTCACCTATGGACATTGACAATACTTTTAAATGGTATTTCCCGGCAACTTATTCATCACCGATTCTGTAAGCAAATATAATTTGTCATAATTTTTCTACTTAACTACTAGCAATAAATTCTGTTACCAACTGTATCTACAAGTAACTATCTTCCGAAAGGCACAACTCGAACCATAAATTCAATCGTAATTATATGTAGTGGAAGTAACAGCCGAACTATCTTTCGCTTCACGAAGCATGTGATTGAGTCTAACTATTCCATTAACTTGAGACGGGAAGTTTATTGATTCCCGTAATTAAACGACTTTAGTTTCATTGACTATTCATTACGGATGGTGAGGTTCTAAATACCTTGTTACTGTTGTTTGTTATTTACTGTTTTGTTAATCGCATAAGAACGCATTTACCTAAGTAATATTAGTATAATTTTCTCCTGTACATAACTGTTTAGTAAGTTAGTAGTAGTAAGCGTAGAATAGTGAACTACGCTTACATGAAGGAAGCTTAGATCAATTAGATTTACTGATAACTTGAAGACCATTGGGTCCCGAGAGATGAGGAGCGGACGGAATAATACCTACTAGTTTCAGAAATCGACTTTCAATTATTGATATATATCTTATTTTTATTTTAAATTCAGATTTAAATATCATTTTCTAGAATCTGTGCAAAAAAGTTGGTGTTTTTTGTGTTTTATTTACGAACAATTTTATTTATCCAAGCCAAAACTTTGTTGGTAATTATTTTTTTGGCACTCATCTACTGAGTTTGCAAGGACAATAACATCATCGAAAAGCGAAAATCTTTAGCTGAAATTGTCCACAATTTTACAAATAGATGTACAAACTGTCGACGAGCCGCGTCGAAACCGAATTTAAAGATAAGATCTCAATTTGCGAAGTTCCCGAGGCTTCGCTAAATTAATTTACGTCCGAAGATGCCTTCAGTTGGTCCGTTACTTGTTTTTACAGGCTTACTGCAACCCTCTTAATTGCCGCGGGGTGTCTTTCCGAAACGTTCCTTAAGACGAAATTTGAACAAATTTGTTAAACTTGCGCTTAATTTTAAGAACCTTAGAAAACGACAATAATATGCTTTATATTCATTACATTTATTTTAGTCTAGCTAAAATAAACTATGTTGATTTTACCTGCTTTGCGAAAAAAAAGTTTTTTAAAAAAATTAAGTTGGTACAATCAATTTTGTTGAATTATGTCTTACAGGCTCGACTTCGTCCGCAATGTTTTAAACCTAAAACAGTTAGCAAAAAAGCTTCCAAAATAATTCTTCATTTTCCCAGTAGGATAAAAAGTATCTCATATAGAGTATTAATTCAGATATGATCTATCTGTGTGGCAAATTGCATATAAATCTATTGAGGCGTTTCTGCGTATAACACATTATTATTCTACCGTAATGCATTACCGGGACAAAAAACATCTTATGCTTTAATCTAGGGCATGGTCATCCAAATATGTTCAACAGTTAACGCGTTAAGTAACAAACATTTAAGTTCATGTTCATGTAGTAAATGTTCACGTTTATAAAATTAAAAAGGGTTAAGAACATGATTTTATATTAATGATCCCTAGATAAGAATCTTCTAGATCGAATCACAATGAAGGAAAATGTCATGAAGCGGCATGCAAAAATGTTTTCAAAAACATGTGAAGCTAAACACACTCGGCTAGCAAGGCGAAACGTGGCCGAAGACCTTTGTAGAATAGCAAACCAGCGTGCCGGCCGCCTGATGTTAAATAGTCATTGCAGTCCATTGTCATCCACATCAAACCTCAACTTGGACAGAAGACCTATATGAGGTCCAACGTGGATGCGTTTCTATTCCTGAGGACTAAGTTGTAATACCTTCTATCCAGTGTCTTCAGCTTAAGTATTCCGTCAAGCCGAAACACAGCAATTCTCACACTGCTGCTTTACGGCAGAAATAGGTTCAACATAAGACTACCTTAAACATATAGGTACGTCTAAGTGAGGTACACAAAATTAATAATCATTTCTAAGCATTTATATTTCAAACAGTTTCAAACCCAAATGGTAACGGCGAATAAATTCATCATCTGAAAGGAGGTATTTGAAGCCTGAATTATCGCAAAGCCTTCTCAGCGGGACCTCGGAGATCGAGCCCATTGTCATCGCGACTTCTATCTGCATAATTTTGCTTCATTAAAACATAGGAATGATTAATAATGGGGATCGTTACGTTTGAGTAAGTAGGTATACCATACAAATTAATGTTAAGGGAGATAGACAGATACCAAAGATTTAAAAGAGAGTATGTTAATTGGTCACTGTGGACCATCATCGTCATCATCAACCCATTAATATCCCAACGCTGGGCAAAGTGACGAGAGGGGTTTTAACTTTAACTCAAAGTCACCCTCAAATAGGACGGAAGAATAGAATAGGAATATGAGATCATACGTAGTGGGTGGATGCGTTTTTACTCCCGAGAACTAAGTGTAAATTGAAACACAGTATACTCACACTGCTGCTATGCGACAGTAATGTACAGTGCCGCTTTCACAAAAATGCTCTAACACTATCCTTCTAACATTAATATAAATATTTTTCTTTTTTTTTTATAACAATAGAGTAGCAAACGGGCATGCAGGCCACCTGATGTTAAGTGGTCACTACAGCTCAAAGACATACATATCAAAACTCAACTAGGACCGAAGTCCTATCTGAGGTTGTATGTGGATGCGTTGCTATTCGTGCGAACAAAGTTGGAATGCCTCCTGTCCAGGGTCTCATACCTAACGACACCCTTCATACCGAAACACAACAGTTCTCAAACAGCTGATTTACTGCAGAATTAGGAGCTGCGGTGGTACCGTTGCAGGCGAGCCCTCGTCATAAGACTCTACCACTATCACATACATTAAATAAAAATGAATTCTATAACAAAAGGAATTTACTTTATTTCGGAATCATCAGTCAGGAATCAAGTGTATGTTAAGTACATTAATCAAAAACATAAATGTAAATAAGGAACTAATTTTTTTTATCGACATACATACGAGTATATCGAGTATTGCTTACATCTATGTGTAAGTGTCCCGCGGTACCGTCATAATCTTACCCCTATATACCCTTTTGACTCTGGTAAGGGCACTTAATTTTTTTAATAATCAGTACTAATTTTACTACCCATAGCACTTATAACTAAATCTAAAATCGTGGTTACCCTAACACTTTCCTTACAATATTATTGGCTAAGATTTTAACAAAACAGCATCCCGTGTTGCTATTCTCTTTATTATAAAATTAAATGAGTATTGAGTTTGAGGAGTTGAGTTTGAGGAGATACAGTTTTGAATATTCAATGTGAATAAATTAAGGGTAAGTAGGACAAATAGACTTATCTACATAAATAAATTTTGTGAAAGTAAAATTAAGCCGCCCTTTGGCATACCTGTGCTACGTGTAATATTATTGTTTGACATGATGAAAATACATAAATATTCAACTACGAAAATACATACAAAAGTATTTCCTACATTTTCGGTTCGGTACATCGGTTTACTTCATATCAAGGTTTATAAGCCGACTAGACAGTAACGAGCTAACATTGTGAATAAAAAGGAAAGGACGCGTCAAGTCCAGCGACCTGTACTTGTCCAACGCCGGCGTCGACTAATGACTAACTTTGACGGCCCGTATGCAGCCGTGGTCAACGTGCGGTTTGCCTTTCGGAGGGTCCTGGGTTCGTTTCTCAGCGGAGCAGAAATTTGAATGATGAATTTCGATTTCTGTACCTGGTATTGGTGTTTGTGTGGTTATTTCTGTGTGTCCATGGCAGCCAAGGCACAGGTAGAATCCTACTATGGGGCTGTGAGTGCGGAACGTTATTTTTTATTGTAGGTACACACAAAAAAACACACGACGTGGACCAACAAAGGCATGGATATAAATTTACGTGTTAAACAGCATAGGCAACAAGTAGTAGTATTATTTATGACGAAGACTGCATTTGGCTTGACTCGGCAACGCCGATTTTCAGTCGTCAAGTCCAAACTAAAAGGTAACAGACAAAGTGCACAACACAACGTAACTATTGTTACTAATTTTCCTTGTTAATATTGTTTCTGTGCAATCATCATCATTATCAACGCATTGTTGTCCCACTACTGGCACGAGGCTCCTCTTAGAGATAAGAGGGTTTAGGCCCTAGTTAGCCCTAGAGGGTTTAGGGCATAGTCCACCATGCTGGTCAAGTGCGGACTGGCTGACTTCACATGCCTTTGAGAACATAAAGATGAACTTTTAGAGATGCAGATTTCCTCACGATGTTCTCCTTCGCCGTTAAAGGGAATGATAATATTTTTATAATAATAATATATGTAAAAATAGTACAAAAGTTGATCTTATCAATTCCAGACAACCTTTTGAGAAGAGGACATAGACTAAGAATGTATTGGGTACGCTGCACAATTGAATATAGAAATAAAACTATAGACGTTTATATATAAAAATTATCTACGTAAATATTACATACACTTTTTTTTTAAATGGTAATAGAATAGCAAACGAGCATGCAGGTCACCTGATGTTAAGTGATCACTGCAGCCCATGGACTTCCACATCAAACCTCAAATAGGTCCTATCCTATCAATTAGGTCAAACCTATCTGAAGTCGTATGTGTACGCGTTGCTACTCATGAGGAGTAAGTTGGAATGCCTATTGTCCGGTGTCTTCTGCCGAACCACACCCTTCAAACCGAAACACAGCAGTTCTCACACTGCGGCTTAACGGCAGAAACAGGTGCGGCGGTGGTGGTGCCACAGGCGAGCCTTCGACATAAGACTCTACCACCATCAAATATTAATAGTTATTAAATAGGCTAATACAATGTAAAAGTCACAAAATATTATGGAAAAGATAATTGCCCGTGAGGTACAACTGTGAACTGTGTTAAAATGAAGCCAAGAAAGATTAAAAAATAATAAATATGAAAAATTTATATTGTCAACGAATGTAAAGCTTTTATAGTTTGATAGTAGGCAAGTTTCACATCTTTTTTATCTGAAGTAAAAATTTACTATAAATATAGTCGATATGATCAAATCAATGTCGGCAAATCTTTAAAGCACAGAGGACGTTATTTTTTAAAAGCTTATCGTATCTAAGTGATAATGCTCGTAGGTATGATAAATATAATTTCCCAGTGATTGGTATCTAATTGTAAATACAGTGGCATTGATAACGGTTTAGATTTACGATTATTTATGGCCCCTGATAACAGACCTTTGCGTAATATACTGCTTAGGTAGGTACCTACTTATTACGTAACGAATCCTTAATCCTTTAATGGCCTTAATGTTATATCCTGTGTCCTTGTATTTGATAGTGAAGCTTTCTTTTAAAGTTTTTCAGTATAAAATCATAATAATTTCCTGTCGAGTGTGTATAACTGGCCGATGACCAAAATTTTTGGAAATCTTGGATACGTTGCAATTTTATGCGAAATTAAATTAAATGATTTAGACGGTTACATAAGGATTAATAAAATCGGTTAAATAAAATACTTTAAATAGTTTGTTAGTTATTTTTAAATTAAATCTATCACGGACGAAAATATTTTATGTTACGACAAATTACATTTTTTTTTTAATTTCAGCACTTAATACTGTTAAACTACTGTAAATACTCGTAGACAAATTGCAGCAATATTTCGAGATTTTTTCAAGCCGCAGTTTTTTGCATGAAAATATTAATTCACCCTTAAGCAAATATCCTTTGATGTGTGTTTCTGCAAAGCTTTAACATAAGTTAGTATAAATTCTTTTCTTGAAAAATATCGCTTATAAGATGTATATTAGTTAATTGCGAATTTGAAAACAATTATAATTACATTATTAGACACTACATTATTTTATATGTACAATTAATTACAGAATGACTATAACAAAATGAACTGTACTGTACGTACGTGCGTAATACGTATCTAACTACACCAACTTCCAAGGACGGTACAGAATTGCGAATGTTATCGTAAATTGTGCCGCGTGCCGCAACACGTGACAGACGGGTGTAGAGTCAGGCGCCAATCAAAGGCGAGGGACGCTATAAACAAACACGTTTTTGAATCCTGTGTATATTGGGTTAAAAATTAAAAAAAACATTAATTACATGAGTTTTGCAACATAAATGCACCTGAATTTCCTGTGCTACTGTTTGAAAGCTGTTACTGTGCAGCTGTTCTTAACGGACTAATACTAATTAAGGCATTTATTTATCGTCAATCTCCTCAACAACCTAACATCAAACCAACATCACACTCCTAAACGTTCTCTCAGAGAGAACATTATGGAGATGAAACATCGTGAGGAAGTCTGCACGCCAGAGAGTTCTCCATAATGTTTGCAAAGGCATGTGAAGTCCGCCAGTCGATCCTTGGCCAGCGTAGTGGACTATGGCCGAAATCCTCTCATATTTGAGAGGAGACCAGCATTCAGTATTAGGATGATGATGACTAGACTTCCACCAGCGAAGTTGTCACCGCATATCAGTGAAAAAACAACAGAACCATTTTAAATAGCCTCCTGAGTATACGACAGTGCTTGCTACACTACAGGGATGTCAAGTTGTGTCACTGGTTCTTTTCGAGTGATTTTGTTCAGAATTATCACAGTATTTAATTCTAAACCATTTAAACGATTTAATGAAGGTAGAGTCTTAAGGCGAAGGCTCGCCTACGGCGGCACCACCGCTGCTCCTATTTCTGTCGTAAAGCAGTAGTGTGAGAACTGCTGTGTTTCGGTTTGAAGGGTGTAGTTAGACAAACGACAGTGGACGGAAGGCATTCCAACGTAGTCCTCAGGAGTAGCAACGCATCCACACGCAACCTCAGGCGTGGATGTCCATGGGCTGCAGAGACCACTTAACATCAGGTGGCCTGTATGTTCGTTTGCTATTCTGTTATTATACTAAAGAAAAAAAAAAGTTAAATAATCAATAATCCTGTGAAATGATTACAAATCTGACTTACTAATACCTTTTGAATTGTAAATGAATAGGAAACTAGTATGCAGGCCACCTGATGTGAAGTGGTCACTAATGACCAAGACAACCGCATCCAACCTCAAATACGTCGGAAGTCCTATCGTCCTATAGTCCTATATTATACGCTCATTACAAATTACTTTTCACTTGTTTTAACGACAAAGACATACATCGTTAGGAAACCTGCATGCTTAAGAGTTCTTCATAAAGCTCTTAAAGGCAAGTGAAGTCCACTAATTTACACCTGGCCAGCGTGGTGGACAATGGCCTAAACCCTCTCAACTCTGAGAAGGAACACGTGTTCAGCGGTGGGACAGTAATGGGCTTATGATGACTAAAAATTTATTTAAATAAGTGTAACACGTCGTATGATCTTGTGTATTGTTGACGACCCGTATGGCGCCGTGGACAACGCGCGGTCTGCCGTTCGGAGGGTCCTGGTTTCGATTCCCAGCGGGGCAGAAATTTAGATGACGAGTTTAGATTTCTGTACTCGGTCTGGGTGTTTGCGTGCTTGTTTCTTTGTGTGTCCATAGCACCCACGACACAGGTTAATTCTTACTGTGGGGCTATGAGTGTGAGCCGTTACTTATTTACGAAATCGTTCCTAACCCGCTTTCGCTTATGACCGGCACTGCGGCATAAAGTGTAGTTTACACTGTCAGACTTAAAACTCATACAAGCAAGTGCGCTTAAATTAACCGCATGTTTGTTATTTCAATTGTCACTCAGAGGATACATACTGCTGCGCCCGCCTTCACTCGCTTTCTATCTGGCTTTTGTGCGAAACGTCACGAGTTGTAAGTTAGTTATTAGAAGCTTTTGTCGGATGTTTAGAAGTGTTACTTGTAAGCATCGCTGAGATGTCGTGACAGGATGTACATAATATTGTATTCATTGATATATATGGGAGCCATAGAGTGCCATAGACACAGGTATGCCTGGAAAGGACGCCGCTACCAAAGACTCAAATAAAAAAAAAGAACGCTATCAAAGAAAAGTGATATATTGTGAACACACTAGTTAAAAGTATTTATTCTTCCTTGTTTACTTTTTATTTAATTCATTGTACATGCAATTTATTGTAAATCATACGAGCATGCAGACCACCTGGTCTGCACGGGTCCAAGGTCCCTCAAAGATGAGAGATCTCAGATTGGCGGACTTCGCAGGTTTCCATGAAATTTTTGCGATAATTTAAGTTGATGATAATTAATTTTATTTATTTATGAATAATTCATAGTATGATAATAATTTCGAAAATTTTGAAAAGTATATTCGAAAAATTGAGGTGTGTGCCGGGGTTTGAACCTCGGCCCATCATAGCATGGTCGAGACGCTTAACCACTAGGGTATCACTCACTTAGTAGATGAAGAATAAGCTCTAATTCGTACATAATTTCTAAAAATTCGAAGTGCGTGCTGAAATTTGAACCCCGACTCACTGGAACGGGAGGTCGAGTTTCTTAACCACTAAGACCCTCAACTACTGTACAATGCGCGGACTTCACATGTCTTTGAGAACATTATAAAGAACTTCTCGGCTTGTAAGTGTCCACACGACGTTTTCTTACGCCGTTGAAACAAGTGATTTCAATTCAAAAATAAACAATTAATTCCTGATACCGATTTAATTTCCAAACACTAGAGCGGTCTACCGCTCGGAGGGTTCTGGGTTCGATTCCCAGCGGGGCAGAAATTTGTCTGATGAATTTAGATTTCCGTACCCGGTCTAGGTGTTTGTGTGCTTGTTTCTGTGTGTGTCCACGACACAGGTTAAATCCTACTGTGAGGCTATAAGTGTGAAACGTCTTTTATTTATAATGTTATTTATTACAAGTCATAATTTTCAAAGTTGCCATTCTAATAACATATTTCTTCTTGTTCCAGTTCTAAGCTGCGCGTCTGGCTTTCAGCAGCAATATTTCAGAGTGGTCCCTCGAAGCCTCAGGGTGCACGAAGGCTCGGAGGCGGTACTAGAGTGTGCTGTAGCTAACTTGGCGGGGCAAGTGCAGTGGGCTAAGGATGGATTTGCACTTGGTAAGTTGTACATATCTTCTATATTTTATCTAACGGTGAAGGAAAACATCGTGAGGAAACCTGCATGCCTGAGAGTTCGCCATAACGTTCTCGAAGGCATGTGAAGTCTGCCAATCCGCGCTTGGCCAGCGTGGTGGACTATGGCCCATACTCTCTCATCTCTGAGAGAAGATCCGTGCCCAGCAGTGGGATAATAATGGGCTGATGGTGAAAATTACTTCCAGCATCAAATCCAAATCAATACTTAAGGATTCAACAACTATGCATGATTGCTGAATTGATTCGACTATGCTATTTGCGATGCACAACGCCGTCCATTGAAAATCAGTGCTTTGTCATTTATTTGTCGCGAATTGTCACAGTATGTTTTGAATGCAGATAGACGCTTGTACAAAATCGCGCTGTTTGAACTTTCAAATCTGTTTTTGAATAGTGTTTTTGAATAACATCAAATAAATGCTATATTTGTATTCATAACACACATGTTGTGGACTTATTTTGGGTTTATTTCAGTGTGAAATGTCTGTCACAATCTGTATGTATAAGATTAATGTTTGTGTGTCTGTCCTCCAAACTTGATGGTGGTAGAGTCTTATGACGAAGGCTCGCCTGCGGTGGCACCACCGCTGCACCTATTTCTGCCGTAAAGCAGCGGTGTGAGAACTGCTGTGTTTCGTTTTGAAGCGTGTAGTTAGGCAGAATACACCGGACAAGAGGCACTCCAACTTAGTCCTCATGAGTAGCAACGCATCCACGTACAACCTCAGATAGGACTTTCGTCCCAGTTGAGGTTTGATGTGTATGTCCATGGGCTGCAGTAACCACTTAACATCAGTTGGCCTGCATGATAGTTTACTATCTCTGAGAGAAGACCCGTGCCCAGCAGTGGGACAATAATGGGTTGATGATGATGATGATGGTACGGTCATACTCGTTACACAATTTTACAAAATCATACTGATAGCGAGAATTTTAATGTAAGAGATTGCAATTTTTTTTGTTATTATTTTTGTGTTGTCGGCCTGTTTTCGCAAATAGCACAAAAATTGCTGCTAGTGTGTGGCTATGAGAGCGAAGATTTTTAACTTTGAGATATTTGATTCGAATGAGATTTGAATAATAATTTTCAAAATTGAAAGCTTTGAATGGAACTATCATAGTTTCAATGGACTCGTGTCCATGTAACTCGGCTAAGAAATGGGCGCCGGCGTATTAACCCGGCCATCAGGCGTCGTCAAAATTTAGATACGAGCTAAAGCAGCTTCATGCTCTAAAAATACGCATCTAAATATTCCCCGGCACCCAAATTCACTTGCCTCGGATGCCTTTAGTCGCAAAGCCTTTCTAAATTCATCCAGTGAATTCCGTATCCGTAAGTATTCACTCATGCGTTAGACCTTTGCTGTAACATTGCTGCGGGAATATTACTACCTACATTAGGTCTTACGATATATCACGAGATTTAGGTATATTTTATATTTCATCATCATCATCAACCCATTATCGTCCCACTGCTGGTCTTCTCTCAGAGATGAGAGTATAGGCCATAGTCCACCACGCTGGCCAAGTGCGGATTGGTAGCCTTCACAAGCCTTTGAGAACGTTATGGAAAACTCTCAGGCGTGCAGGTTTCCTCACGATGGTTTCCTTCACCGTTAAAGCGAGTGATAATTAATTCATAATACCGCACATACTTCGAAAATTTAAAGAATTTTCGAGAAATAGAGGTACGTGCCGGGTTTTGAACCTAGACCCAACGTAGCGGGATCGAGATGCTTAACCACTAGACTATCACTCGCTTTATTTTATATTTAATGGGGTGTTATTTTTGGCTATAGGGGGAAATGTAAAAATTCCCGTAGTTAAGCAGTCTAGACAGAAGGCATTTCAACTTAGTCCTCTGGAGTATCAACGCATTCACACTTAATGTTGTCTCACATACGAGTTCCGTTTTAGCTGAGGTTTGTAGTGAATGTCCACGGGCTGCAGTGACCACTTAACATCAGGCGGCCTGCATTCTCGTTTGTTATTCGGTTTGAATAATCCTCAATATGGAAAAGATTGGAGACTGGGATTTCTGCCCAATTAATACCAGACCGTGGTGGTTCCAGACCAGATTGATGGTGGTAGAGTCTTATGTCAAAGACTCGCCTGCGGCGGCACCACCGCTACACCTATTTCTGCCGTAAAGCA
>DWKW01001189.1:0-13330 GCA_018250115.1 Doberes anticus
TGTCATTGATTTAAAAGTAAATTAGCCGTTCTAGCAAGATTTCAAAGTTATGAGAAAATAATAACGTCTTATTGTAACAAAGTATGGTGGATTATTTTATTAAACGCAAGCAGCGGCCGCCGCGTTATACAGTTTCCAGAGGGGGAAAATTGCTTTTCAAATACGTGAATCTTTCATGCTCAGCAAGCAATTTGATACTATGCATGATGTTTACATTGCTTAATTATAATGTATGTTTCATGTGTCAAATAAGTAAATACCCAAACGCCCTGTTTGGTAAAAATTGTACTTATTCTGCGTAATTGAACACGCCCAAATGCCCAAAAGAGTTTGGCTAATTACTGAATCGCTGTTGGAGATAAAAAGACACAAGTGTCGCTTCCGCACATAATGAGACAAAATATGGAATAAACAAACCCTCGTTTCACTTTCACCCTATACGTATTGGACTATACGTGTTGTTTTGGAAATTAAACGTTTTTTTTATAACGTCTAAACCTTCGTCGAAACGTATAAAACGAAAGTCAGAAACGTTAATGTTCATCTGCTTGGGTAAATGAAATCTGAATATTATTCAGATTTTATCTTACTCGCACAATAACCCTTCTATCTTACATTTAGTTTAAAATGTACATACATAATAGAGCCGTGTCATGACCTCTGTTTTGGGATTCTACATAAATTACAAACACTACTACAAATAAAATGTTTGATTGAAGTAACTTTATTTTTAAAATTATTATCATAATAGCGTTTTCCACACGACATTCATTTTAGTTTTTTTTATGTCTTTAAAGCAGGTATTTAATCTTTTACGGAATTGTATTACACATTTTTACTTATAAAATAGTGATTGACTGACTTTTTATGGTAGTAAAGTCTTATATTATAGGCTTGCATGTGGCAGCACTGCTGAAGCAGTGGCCTATTTCTAAGACAGCAGTATGGAACCTGCTGTATTTTTGATTGCAGGGTCTAGTTAGACTTAAGAGATTAGACAGGAGGCATACCAACTAAGTCCTCATAAGTTACAATGCGTCCACTTGCATGCTTGCATGATCTCAGACCGTATACTAAGACTTCCATCCTAATTGAGGTTTGAATTGGATATGCATGGGATGCAGTGCAGTTCATCTGTTTTGTAAATTCATCTGCTAAGAACCAGAGCTGGAAATTCCATGAATTTTAGTATACAGACAAATTGTTAATAATAACATAAAAACATATCCCGGGAACACAAAAGGAATCTGATGGGATATTTAAACTTTTTGTATTAAATACTTCGCTAAATGAATGGCTTTCCTCATACACCTAATTATACGCAATAATTATAATAATTTCCTTACACAAGAAGGTATAAATCTAAAGAGAAACTTATGATGCAATGTTTATGTACAACTTAACAATATTAGATGTATAGTAAAGAAGTATGCAGGACATAAATATGTTTCTACTTTAGAAGATTTAAGATGAAATCTTTCATATCATAGTGTACTGTGCAAGCCACACCCTTCAAACCGAAATACAACAGTGTAAGCATGGCTGATTTATAGAATCCTTATTTGTTAAAATAAAATTAATTAAAGAACTACTCTTTATTGTACTACCACTATATATGTTTTGAAAACAATACAATTAACTTATGTTGAATAACGTCATATGAATAAAGTCATCATTTTCTTTATTTCTAAAAACTACTGTTTATAATCTGTATATAACTTTATATTACTTATTATATCTGATTACCTTTACATATTTTTATTGTATATGATTATTATTTTTTCTTTCTTGATCTTCTCATTCATTAAACCACTATATGGGTTTGCCTGTTTCTCATCCATTCGTTTTGACTGGCAGATAATGCTTATGGTATTTAGTCAATTTTAATTTCTGTACATTATTTTTCTTAAAGAATAAATAAATACATTTTTAATGATTCCTTCCACACTAAGTTCAATTATAATTTTTTTCTTGAAGTATGAAGTTCCTTTTGTCATACTATTATATTTAGAAGTCTATACATCTTTAATTAAGTTGAACCTATTCACATTTGGCATTCAGGCCTTCTATCTGGCATGTGGTAGAATCTAACATAACTGGTATCAGTATTATTATTAATGTACTGTACTAACATAACTGTATTTTTGATTACCTTGTATGTCTGGTAATAGAATAGCTAAATTATTAAGCTATGTAATAATAGTTTTTTGCATTATAATAGTACTTGATCAAATCACATTTAAACTTAAACTTCACTTGTATGCAGGATTTGTTTGGATTTAGAGTGCACTGCAGTTATATAATTTTATGATTCTTGTTAATTTTTATTTGATATCTTAAAGGATCTTTCTGGTCTGGGTGTTTGTGTGTGACCATAGCATCTAGGAAATTCTAGAGTGGTACTAGGTGTGAAGTTTAGGTATGTTGCCTTAACAATAACAGTTCTCATAAAAACTGTTTTGTGTGAGTTTATATGACTATTTTAATATTATGTATATATCTTACAGAACAAAGATAAGTTAATTTCTATTATCAAAATTAAATTCTATGTAGGTTATGTGCATATTAATGGTGACAATCCACATAGAGAAAGATATAAAAAATGTGTATTAGTTGCATGGACCTTGAAAAATGATTTGATTCTTCTAATCCATTGTATACCTACAGGCCTAAGTATAGAATATCAACTTGTAATCTAAGGAAAAGATTATCTTCAAATACAAAATTGTTACAAATATTTTACAGTAATGTGAAATTAAAAATGTAAGTTTATTAAAAACGTTCTAGAATTTCATAATGTTCAAAGTGGTAGATGTAGAAGTTGATCATTGAAATATGTAGATATCAGTAGTTTTTTTGGATTGTGATGTGTTTCTTGAGTAAAATAAGATGATAAAGAAAAATAAACTTGATTACTGAACATTTAATATTTGAAAAAGTGTGTCTAAAAATATTAATCACAATTATAAATGTAGGTATGGATTTCCTATGAGATGAGACTGGTTTAGGCCATTAAGGGGATATCCACCACACTCACTTTTCAAAATTCATGTATATAAAATTTTAATGTTTAGTAAAATGTAATTCTGAATTCTAAATCACAAAAGTGATTATATATAATTTTTTCAACCATAATAAGTCTAGCTTAGAATAAGAAACGTATTCAGTAGAATTATTGTGCAGATATTATCGAGTTGGCATGTCACGACTATCGCAAGAGGTGATTACGGAACTGTCTGTCATGAAAATTTATTTAAATTCACACAAACAACGTCTGGGCGTGACGTCGCTATCGGCGCGGCTCTTATCACTTGGCACGCTCCCGCCGTCTCGCGGCTTGCGGCCGTCCGCTGCGCTGCGCTGCTCCGTAGCTCGCTCGCCTCCAGCAGTGCAAACATAATATTCTGCTGCATTCACACAGAACCTTAGTCCTTTCCTAGTCTCTCTTATCTCCTACACATCGGATAGGAAATAAACGAATCTGACAGTCCTATTCTCTACATGGAGTTAGTAAATTTGTAAACAGTTTATTCTATAGTTGAGAAGCTTATAGCATGTGCCTCTCAGTATATGTTACATTTATGTTATCACTTACTATTTGAAATAGTGCTGTCCACGATTTTGCACGCTCCACAGATGACAGGGAAGTATTCGTCTGTATTCCGATGGCACGCCGCTGTACACACTACTAGACGAATCGATCACTGATGATCACTCTATCATGGTTACAACACTGACACTCATATTTGCGTATTTTATATCGCCACAAGCTTAATTTTTGAAAACAAAACATTCACAGAACAATAGATGAAGATTACGACACCCGTAAAGCGCTTTGACAATAATTAACTATTATTTACTAATAAATAAAAATATCTTTTTCAATGTAATAACACTATAAAAATAAATAATTTGTTAAACAAAGATAACATTTAAATTTCACTATCACGTATTTTGTATTAGAGTTGCAATGAACTCTTTTATTCATATTGGCAGTACGCCTGCCATCGAGCGAGTCTTGTTGTTCAATGACGCGGACGCGGCCGCGCCGCGCCGCGGTGTTCGTTCGTTCGCAGTAGCGTAGCGGGGAGAACGGGCGGGTGATGGTACTGACGGTGCACCGGCTGGCTGCTGCCCTGCTGATGTCGTCGCACACAAACCGTTCATGGTGTGTAAAGTGTATACTGTGTTGTGTACTGTCTGCCTCGCACACATAGAAGCAATCTGTCTCGTTACATTTGTGTGCTCAATAGGAGGGCGCGACCATACGCTGTAGCATGCGCGTGTGCGTGTTACATTAGATGATAGTGAGCAAGCGTAACACACGTGTGCATATGAGCCGACACAGTACAACACACATGTAAATAAAGCTCGACTGCTCCACCGCTTCGTATATGTATGCGCACCTATAATTGTAATAGTAAGCGATGACGCGTTTTGTCGGCTCCTGAGACGAGACGGTCGACGGTTGGCATTGCTCAATGATTGAGCTGTACTCGAGAGTCGTACGTAACAAGCAATAACATAACAGAACAAAAAATGTCATCGGTGTTTTCATGGTGCATATCATTACTGTCTTGATTTTTTTTAGTAAATACTGAATATCTAGTTCAAACCTATTTAGTATTTTAAACTTGATTTCACATTGTAATTATTAGGTATAATCAAATGGCTGCAACCCTTCTTCATATCTCATACATGACCGTGGTTTCTTCTGAAAACTAGAATGGCCTGGAGCATTGACAACCATAACTACTCTAATACCAAAAATGTTGAAAAAGCTATTTTAGGACAGCTACGGCAAATCCAAGCTTCCCAGTTAATTTAATATTAAAATAAAAAAAATGCAGATTGTCATAATTTTTCTGCAGAAAAATTTGAAATATCTGAATCTATTTTTTTATAGTTAAATGTAAACCTGGTGAAAATTGGAGCTTCGGAGATATAGGGGGGAGGGAAACTTTTCATGAAAATCAGCAAAAAACATCTGGTTTTATGTCAAGTATTTAATAATACTTTTAATGGTATTCTATCTTTTTCAATGGCTGTACTGTACTGCGAACGTTTGAGATATATAAGAAATCGTTAAAGGAAAAAATATATATACGTATAAACAGATCTCGAAAAATATTTTTTATTTAAAAGAGGACAGCCTTGTTTTTGAAATTTGAAATTAGATGAAATTTAAACAAATATATTTGGTAATTAAAATCTAGAACGTGTATTAATAAATCACTGTCTAATCATGATATACGCGTAACATCGAATAGGGATGTATGGATCTTTATAATAATTCTTAGAGAATAAATTTGAAAGGTTATTCCTTTATGATAAATTTAAGCTGTATGTCATACACATAAGTCTGGTAAATATCAAATAAGCATCTTATGAACAACAACAACAAGGAACAAGGAAACATCTCAATACTCTCATCTAGTCATATCAGAAAAGTTAGGAGGAAACAGTAAGTGTAGTGTGTCTGGACGGTTTGAAGGACAGACACCTAATTTTATGATTAAGATCCTGGGAAGTCATATTGGGAAGTGGCCATTTTAAGAAACAAAAGCCATTATCGACCTGAAGGCGTTAAAAAAACTTGAAAAAAATTCGACGTGAATCATATTTGTAATTAGAAAGGCAGGAAGTGAATGAGAGCCTAGTGGTTAAGAATCTGCTTCCGCTTCGGTTGGTACCGGGGTTCAAATCCCGGCACGCGCCTCTAATTTGGAAATTATTATTTATAAATGTTTTTAAATTATGTGCGTATAAGAAATTAATTATCACTCGTTTAAACGGCGACGGAAAACATCGTAAGTAAATCTGTTTGTCTGAGAGTTCTCCAAAATGTTCTCAAAGGCATGTGAAGTCCGCCAATCCGCACTTGGAACTTTCATCTCTGAGAGGAGACCCGTGTCCAGCAGTGGGATAATAATGGATTGATGACGAATTACAAATTGTAAATTCAATGAGATCATTAAAAACACGAGAAAAACGAAAGTAGGCTTATTATTTATAAATATAATATATTTCGACACTTTTGTAAATGTTTAGTATATTATGTATGCATGTTTTTAATATTACAAGTTTTTATTGTAGCTAATAAGCATGCATGCCGCCACCTAATGTTAATTGGTAACTATACCCCATGGACATCCATATTAAACTTCAAATTGGACTGAAATCCTTTTTGTGGTCGTACGTGGATAGACTAAGTTCAAGTTGCCTCCTGTGTCAGTGTATATGCATATAAACACGCATATCTATATATAAATAATGAGTAAGTAGTTTTTGTATTTTCCAATTCTTTTAATATAGACCTTAAAAATGTTCTACGGAAAGTATTCTTCGTGGCTTAAAATTTGTCACTTAATATAGGTACCTTTTAGTATTTACCTACTTATAAATTCATCTGAATGTTTTATTTAAAGTTAAGCAATGATTGGCATAGTATTATCAACATAGCATTTGAGTTTAAATCCACTGCACTCTGTTTTTTTCTTTCAATTTTCAGTATATTTTAATAACCCCTGAATAAATAGATATGTTTTTTAGTGAACAGTAATTTACAAAAATCTGCTAATTCCTGTATCCATTATTTGTTAGTCCGGCAAGCTAGCTATCATTATTATTCATTATCTCTAGCAGGAATGGAATAACAGTCTATGCTACAAGCTAATGCTTAAATAACTTTGCTAACGTAGAAAGTAGCGTTATAGGACGGTAGCTTTCCGGGGACCGATGATCTTTCTGGTTCTGTTACCTTTGGCCGTTAAGTTCGGCGTACCTGGCACATACGCAACTCGCCTCTATAGGTCACTGTGACCAAGGCCTCATAGACCTCATAGCCAGCGGCACATTCGGTATGTCGTCAGATCTGGCGCCCTCTGTTTAAGTAAAGCCAAGATAGCCTTCCGCGTTTGGGAGAACTCTACTCTTCCGAGCGACGGTGTCTGATCGCTTCAGCGTCTTAAAACAGCTTCTGTCTCACTGAGGTCGCCAGTTACTAATTTGTGAGTATCACACTCTAGGATGTTATGGATGTTTTGCGGGATAAAGATGAGACAAGGCAGGCGATAGGCAGCAAACAGCGTTGTGCTTCGCATGCTGAGCTCTCCCCAAGCCTTACCTAGCAAGGAGGGAGTATATATTTTGCATACGAAATTTATTACCGAGATATAGCAAAAATTTGTCTCTTAAAGATTTTTAACACCTTTAAAGATTTTTTTAAAGATTTTACGTCGTCAGATCAACAAAAACGGCTTCTTCAAAATAGTAACTTTTCTCTTGGTCTGGTCTCGATAAATGGTGAGGCGATAAATTGGTATTTTATTTAATTATGAACAGTTATAAAATAAATACATATTATTTTATATATATATAAACATGTGGGTAATATAAGCTCAGCATAGGAATACATAATTTTAAAATGTAATCTTTTAAAAAAGTATTTTTTTGATCCTACTATGGTTTTTTGCAGCACATGTTGATTTTATAATGTAGGCGCCATTATAAAAACCAAATCTTGTCATTAGTCAATAATCGACAGACCTTTTTAATTATTAACCTATTGATATGAACGAAACATTAAATTTACCCAAGCTTATTTCATTATACACTAAAAACCGGATCTGAATTGCTTCAGGACTTGTTGAAATTAGCGTGCACAAACGCAGGCAAACACATAAACAAGCAGACAATAATTTTATAAACAATTGTTCTCGCTCATTAGCGAGTGTTTAGATATTAAGATTACGTACGATTTCACTTTAAGTGTAGATTTGGAATCAAAGTAAAAGTAACATCACTTACGGGGTTTGCAGCGGCGGCGGCGGCGGTGGCGTGGCGTCGACGCAAGTGCGGGCGGGCCAGCGCGCCCGCAGCGCACAGTAGCACTGCGCCGCCCACGCATGCGCCCGCCCACCACCACCCTATAACAAATATCGTTATTGTTGTAATATTCAATGGTATTTCTTTTATATTATTGCACAAATTTAAGCTACAAAGCTACCTTTTACTGTTCACCATGGTGGTCTAATGTACATTACATTACAGTCTGAAGAGATTAGTGGACGCCCGAACGTGTGTGTGAAAACGACATATTTAGTAGCAAGAAACGTAAAACCCTGGGAACATTATACACTACTGGAACAATGATTTTATGAACTACAATGTAACTTACTAATCTATTCGATCTCTTTCTTTGATTTTATTGAATAGAAGAAGTTATACCGTAATAAACATAAAAAAATTATATACGCGTCGAATTTTGCACCGCGCCTTCTTGAAATTGGCAATAAGAAAAATATATTTCACGACACATTTTATTTATATTTAAAATCAAATCAAACCATAACACTACTTTAATATTTACTTGTGTGTTTTACTTTTACAGATTTAACAGACAATTATAATTCATAATACCTACGAAAAGATTTCATGGATGTATCCTATCAGTAAATTTCAATGTTATCCTCTTAGGTACTAACCTGATAAATAATATCTATGCGTGGGAAATGCGGTCATTAAAAAATGTTATTAAATGAAAATTTTCGATTTAAACATAAAATGTAAATGTTGTTAACTCCACATTTTGTTGTTTCAGTCGTTACAAGTCGCTTCTTTTAATGACTTGTAGCAAAATACAATACACTTTATGGTAAACTACTCATAAATACACTTTAATATGCAGGAAATCTTCACCTTCATAATAGGGGATGCGTATTTATTCCTGACATATTCAATTGTTAACGTAGTTAAATAACAGAAAAAATGTAGAGCTGTAATAATAATAATATTCAGTATTAAAATAAATATTATATATAAAACTGCACATTTGTTCAGACGATTTAAAGTGCTTCGGGATTTAAAAGGAGTCATTTTGGAGGGCTATCTGTGACGTCAGATTGCAGGATTGACGTGACATAAGACGTTATGATTGCGATTGCGGATTAGTATGGAGTGGTTTTACTCGTTTTTTTTTGCTTTTTATTAAATGTAGAAAATAGAAGGAGACAGGAGACTATACCGGCAGTCACATTTAGTGGCAATTGACAAAAAAAAGAGTTATAATGTGAAATAATGTCTTTTCATGTTATCACTGAAGTCGGCATTTATTTTTTCAAGATTTAATTTAATTTGTATCGTTGTATGTCTGTCTGTCTATTCAAAATTAGTAATCCATTTACCTCGATATATGTATGTCTTCTAGATCTTTTCATTTTGTCGGAAGACCTAAAAATGTATTACTGAATTGTTGTTATTTCAATTAATATAATATGAGGTAAGTGATAGCCTAGTGGTTAAGCATTTCGACCCCGATATGGTGTATCGAGGTCAAATTCTGGCACGAACCTCTATTACTCGAAATATTTTCTATTCTATATTTTCGAAATTATGTGCGCATTATGAATTAATTATCACTCCCTTTAACGGTGAAAGAAAACATCGCGAGGAAACGCGAGAGAAGACCTGTGCAACAATAAAGGGTTGATGATGATGAATATGAGGTGCGTTCAGAAATAGGCAAATTTAATAATTTTTCGATTAATTTTGACGTCTAAGTAGTAGTTGTACTGGGTGATAATTAAATTGCTAGATCTATTTATATTAAGGTGGTAGAATCTTATGTTGTCCTGTCCTGTCCTGCGCTAAACAGCAGTGTGAGCGTTAAGAGGACTATATTGAACAGGAGGTGTTCTGACTTAGTCCTTAGGAATAGATACGCCTTAGATAGTAAGGTCTATTTGAGGTTGGATGTGGATAACCATGGGCTGCATTGACCACCTTCAAAGTCATTTACCGTTTGACCATTATAATAGTATCACTTATCGTACTGATTTTTTTTGTCGAATCTTGCAAACCTGGTTGAAATCGGTTGCTTCGTTCGAGAGATATCGTCAAAAATTTTATAGAGTTATTTTTATGAAATAGTAATTCAGTAAGTAATTTTGACGTCTGTCTCAATGACTTAAAATTACGTAAATTATTGGTTAATTTCAGTTAACAAGCATAGGATATCGCTGAGAAACAGTCCGGTACGGTAGGCACAGCGGCGCAGCGGTCTAAGATTATGGACGGCCTTTGGGGCCAAAACAAACGGCATGTGATCGCGCGTACTCGACAAAAATTCGACATCGTTCGCCCAAGAATGCACAGTACGATTATTTTTAGATGTTTGAAGAGCGCGGGGGCGGCGGCGACGTCTGGTGTCGGTCTGCCGGGGCCTGCCACCGTTCACCGAAATAACTTCTCCAGCTGGCGATACCTGGCCACGTGGCGTTAAAATTGCCCTCGTTGCTGCTTACCTGCCCTTTGCGAAGCTATCGCGGTTTTACAAAGATCGTCCATAGAACATAACGAAATATCTATCTGAACCCTGCAACTGTTCTGTATAACTCGGTTAATTCAGTAAATAATGCTTCAGTTATGTCTTGTGATGATTTTTTTGTTAAATTCTTTAGTTTTGTTTCGGCCAATTGAGTAGTCCAATTTATTTTACCCTGATCGCATTTTAACTATGGTAAAAATTGCATGTAAGGAAAATATATAGTAGAGCTAATATACAAAACAAATCATCAATACAAATAAAAATAAATATTTGTTTGCCCCGTATGAGTTCCATCCAGACTCTGGTGACATTTGGGGTACGCACGACCGGAAAGGTTACTAAATAAGTAGAGCCATTTTACAAAAAGCTGCTCGCAGGTCGTTTCAATAAATTTGTGTATATCATACAGTTTAGTGGCAGTCCGTAAGTTTCTAGTGTAGATATGACTTGTTGCATGGGCAACAGATAGTAAAATATAAAATTTTCTACCAAATTACTGAATACATTCGCGATTGTCGGATAATTGCAACAAACATGAAAATATATTGTATGCATAGTTTTGAATATCGTATTTATATGCAAAATATTTCTTCAAAATAACTGTTGAAGATAAATATGAAGTAAAATGTCGGTTATAAAAACATTACATACATTAACAGGTAAATAATAATTTTTCAATGATTCCGTAAGCGTTCCCGTGGCCCCTATACTTCGTGAAGAGAGGAACACTGTGGAGTTCTAGCTGGTAGGAGTCAAGCATAGTCTTCTGTAGCGATAGTAAAAAGGTAAACCTTCGTTAATTCAAAGTTGTAAAAGTAACACTGTTGCATTTGACTACTGGATGTAAACAACATTTTCACGTTCGTTCGTTTAACTGATATCGTTGATCAAATATTTTCAAAAAGGTTTATACGGAATAAATTTTAGATTTTTCGACAAATTAATTTTTGAAATAACTCTGGGCAAAAATATAATTTTTGCCTACGTACATATATTATGAATAAAATAGTACACATTAATTGGTATGTATCTAATAGCAATATCGATGTTTGATATTTTTAGCTCGGCCTACGGGTCAATCGTGTTCTGACTAGGGGACTAAATTTTTTATATGTCTGACGTATTTATATTTACTTCGAATATGTTGGCATAATTTTTATCATACCATTAGTTATCATTTTTAATAAATTACTATATGTAATACCTATATTTAAGTAGCAAATTTTAATATTATAGTGCAAAATATTCATAAGAAAGAAGTAGAAAATTGGCAGTGCAAGTTAACATTTTGAGGTGAATTTAAAATTGTCGTTTTGGATTTATTGTTATTGTCATAGCCATCGTAGCCGTAGAGCGTCTACGAGCTCGATCAAGTACGAGCGTTGATAAAATTTAGTAAGACCATCCCGTTATCAAATGATACAGGGTGGTCAGAGAGGGGTTGGGAGGCGATAGGAGGGACGCTGCGACGTCTGTCTAGACGAAGTGTAATTAGGAAGGTGAGCGCGTAGGCAGTAGCAGCGCGGATGCGCGAACGAGCACAGCGGCTAGGAATTCCACTTACGTCATATTCTAATTAATAAATAGCATAACAGACAAATTGTTTACACTTCTTGAATCAACTGTTACAGTATCCAGGAACCCATCGTTGTTAAAGAAGTTGATCACATAGCTACGTTTGAGAACTGTTATGGAGACGGTCACAAACACAGGTACTAAAACAAAACGGGTTCAAGAAAGTTAAAAATTCACATATCTTACCTTTTTTTTTAAACATTTTTATGGTGAGTTATGTTTATGAAACGGTACCATCACGTACAATTGAGATATCGTCTTGCTTTTTTAGACGTTTTGCATTGTCGATATTTTGCAATATAATTTAATATGTTTTATCTTCCACCCAAATACACTTTTAATTTATGGGCAAAGGCAAAGCGGTGTGCCGATGATCTTTTTTTGTACTTTTTTATTTATATTAACAGAGTAGCAAACGAGCATGCAGGCCACCTGATGGTAAGTGGTGTCTGCGGGCCATGGACATCCACACTTGAGGTTGAGTGTGGATGCTTTGCTACTCTTGAGGACAACGTTGGAAATTAAGCACTAAAAAATTGATACGATGCATAAATTCCGATTTTTCAGCATAATTTTCTACGAATTCCAGTTTTGGACTATGTTTTTACAGTGTGCATATATGCAGGATTTGAAATGAATAATTTGAAATTTGACTTATAAAGAATAATGACAGAAGTAGAGTCCCGAGTTGAAGGCGGCACGACTGCTGCACCTAATTTTGCTGTAATGGAACAGCACGGCTGTCCTTCGGTTTGAAAGGTGTAGTTAGGTAGGCTACACTGGATAGGATGGGTTCTAACTTAGTCGTCAGCAGTCATCCAGAAGTCACCGCATCCACGTCAACCTCAGACAGGTCTCTGGCCTAATTTAAGGTTCGATTTTAATGTCCATGAGTTGCAGTGACCACTTAACATCAGTCGGCCTGCCTGAAAATTTGCTACCTCTTCAATATATCTAATAAACTTAGTAACGTTAACGTACTATAATATGAGTCAATTTAAGGTGAAAAGAATCTCTAGACTTCAATACATTTTTAATAATATGATAGCTACAGACGATGATAAGCACTTACCATCACGGCTAGCTGACAAGAAAACAACGCAACGTAACGCTTGTTGCAATTTCCAATATCGACGCGATAGTCGCCCTAAGTATTTGATTGCGATATAATTCAGCTTAAAAAGGTTTAAATTCACAGTAAAATATCATCAAGTACAATGATTTTATTCTATCGATTGTTAGTACGATTTGATATGGCGATAGTTGGTCTTAATACTGGGGTTGTTTATCAACGTCGAGTGGTACGATGTGCGTCGTTACTTCGTCAGCTATAAATAAGTAACATGGTGCTCCGCGCTGCCACAGCTCGCGACGTACATCTCATCCTACGATGAACAATTATCTTGGGTTGACTGGCTCTTACATACA
>DWKW01001190.1:0-13327 GCA_018250115.1 Doberes anticus
TTATTCTTCGTAATGACAGCCGGCCATTTTACATTTCAAAGTCCGACGTAATTGTAACCGCTAGTTGCCGCTGTCATTACGCACCCTGCCCATACATTTTCTTCGCGTGTTATTGACTTATTTGTCTTGTCAGATTGTATGGAAAATCGTAACGTAGAGCGAGGCTTATAGACAAATGCCAAATGTTGTCATTTCTTTGTCAGATCATATTGTCAGATTTTACAAAAAAAGGTACATTGAGCACCGACGATGTAACCACGAAAGTTGTTTTCTTGATTTTCATAAGTGTATTTATTAATTAAAGGACCTGCCCCTGGTATTTTTAAGGAAATTTCTTGGCACACGAGATTTTATTCAATATAATAATAATGCAGGAACTGAGGGCGTAGTAACATTTAATAACTCGAGGATAAATAAATTTGATTGGATTAGTGACGAAAATAAAAAAAATCTACCACAATGGAGGAACCGAACAAATTCCAGCAAATGCAGGATGAAATGTCCAGGTATATAATCATGTTACAGGACTTGAAAATCGTGAATACTTAAGTGGTCAAAGCAGCTTATAGACCAAATCCAAATAGGATCAATGACCTATCAAAGTGTCTTAACTTTTAATCAGTGGATGTAGAAATAAAAATCGAAGCGTCCATCATCATAATTCGTTTCTGCACATTTTATAAATAAATTCATCATCATCAACCCATTAATGTCCTGCTCTTGGACAGTAGTTTCAGAGACAATAACTTACCCTGGAATTCCCTATGTCGTAGATGTGAACCCAAACTATGAACAGTAACCCAAGTTCTCTATTCAAGTTGTTGCCATCATGGAAATTATTCTCTCCAAACAGCAGACAAGCAGTAATAGGTTGATGATGATTGATGATATGTTTAGGTTCTAAGGCTATGAGCAATCCATTCTATATAATGCTGAGTTATTATGAGGTTCATTCAATACATGTTAAATAGTTATTTGAGGATGCTTCTAAAAATGAAAACTAAGTGGACTTTTAAGTCAGATTTCTGAAACTTTAGATTTACATACTATCCTTAAAGTGTCTTGAACCTCATAATGATATTCCAGGTTTGAAGCAGAAATATCTTGCACTGATGCAGCAGCAATGACTGCTGTGTCTGTTCGACCTGTAATAGGGGCAGCAACTTTTGGGTCAGTACAACAGCAGCTTGAGAGGGTGCCGCCGCCGCCGCCTCCCCCATCATTGATGCCACCATTTGATTCTGCAATGCTCGGAGCTAGGATGATGTATCCTACTGTTCCTCCACCACCGCCTCCACCATCAATGATGATCCCAGCTTCAGTATGTATACAGTATCTTTTTAAAGTTACAAGATAGTTGATTTGGTACATGTTATGGTCCTCAATATGTCATAAAAGTGGTTAAAATAATGCTTTCAATTGATGTCCAGCATAACCAACTGCTATGGTTTTGATGGTGGTAGGGTCTTATGTACGCTCGCCTGCGGCAACACCACCGCTGCACCTATTTCTGCCATAAAGCAGAAGTGTGAGAACTCCTATGTTTCAGTTTGAACTGAACACAACCTCAGGTGTCGATGTCCATGGGCTGCAGAGACCATTTAACATCAGGTGACCTGCATGGTTGTTTGCTCTTCTGTTAATATAAAAAAAATCTCATACTGCACAGAGGTCAAGCTGCGCTCTGTTGTACAACTTACTATCAGGTGGTCTGTTTCTCAATTTTTATTTCATTTGTATGTTAAAGGACCACCAACAGGCTACCTAATTTTAATTGCAAACTTTGGTTAACTCCATCAAATTTCAAACACAACTGAAATCCCATATGAAGCTATATGTGTAGTGTTGATACTCCTTAGGACTAAGTTGGAAGATCTCTTATCTAGTGTAGTCTGCTTAAACACATCCTTCTAATCAGAACTGCGGGCACTGGTGCTTTATAGAAGAAATAGGCATACCAGACAGACACAAGACTGCACTATCACATTGATTATGGTTAATCTAAACATTACCCTTTGCTTAATTTTTCATTCTAGGTTCAAAGGCTACGGCCTCCAGGCGTACCAGAGGGCTCCCCCCACCAATGGCATTTCTTCGGCCAGGGTTACCAGGACCCCAATTGATACCTCCGCCGCCACCCAAACCTCAACCTGTGGTACTCTCTGCTGCACCCAAGCTCTATAAGCAGGCCAAAGAAGAAGAAGAAAAGAAAGAGAAACACGAAAGCAAGAAACGGGTACGTCAAAGTAGCAGTCATCAACCCATTATTGTCCCACTGCTAGGCACGGATCTCCTCTCAGAGATGAGAGTGTATCCACCCTATCAGAGTGCAGATTGGCAGACTTACATGCCTTTGAGAACATCCTGGCGAACTCTCAGGCATGCAGGTTTCCTAACAATGATTTCCTTCAATGTTGAAGCGACTGATAATTAATTTCTAAAACGCACATAATTTAAAAACAAAACATCAAAGTAGTAATGAAGTCAGATAAAGTTAAACATGCTCATGGCTACTTGCCAGAGACAATATTATAATTCACTGAGATAAATTGTTTATGAGATAGATTTTTTTTTTGATAATGTAGACATTATACTGTAAGTTTTTACTTTTTTTTTTAATATTCTGCCTGTCTATATCTCTGTGGATATTGTGAATTATGAGTAACTTGCTCATTTTAGAAAATTTTAATTTTTTTTTATCGTTTCAGAAACGTGAACGCGTCCCGTCGCCGCCCAAAGTGGAGGTGGTGAGACTGCCTACACCGCCGCCCGCCCCTCCGCCCCCCGTCATCTCCATCTCGGAGACCATCGTGCCCAAGGCCAAGAAGGAGAAGAAGCATAGAAAAGTTGGTTACTAAACATCATGTATCATCACTTTTTTATTTTGGTTTGTAGGCTTTGGGGCACGTAAACACGATCTCATACCAAATTAGGTTGTTTGTGCATGTATCATCAACCCATTATTGTACCACTGTTGGGCACGGGTCTTCTCTCAGAGGTGAGAGAGTTTAAGCCATAGTACACCACGCTGGCCAATTGAAAATTCGAAAAAAATAATAAACTATTTATTTTAGGTTTCCGTGTAACTTTTTCGGTAAATTTTTCAATATTTCTTTATTTTCACACTGATTTTACTAGAAAGGTATTTTAAAGGTAATATGCCCTTAATAATATTTCAATCTCCTAAACAGGGTATAAAGACTTTCCCGTGGTCCCGTGTAGTCACGCATGCTAATGTCACAAAATACGGAAATATGAACTCCCATCTTACCTTATTACCTAATTGGATCTGGCGTTACTTTGCAGATGGATTTCCTATACTTTTAATCTAATTCAGTCCCATCTCTTTATTGAAGAGACGCTTATCAAATTGTCTTAACGGTATCAGATTATTCTGTACTATCTTGTCACATTGTGCATGTAAGACTAATGTAATGATGAATTTCATTATTAGATGAATAGGGTATTTGACAAGTTTAGGAAAATATCTCAAATTGATCGTTATACCAAAATACAATTCACTATTTTCTGTGAAAAAAACCTTCAAGTCTTAAATAAAGCCAAAACGCTACATGCAAGCACGTGATGTCATGACGTCACTTGCTTGTAAGAAAACTTTTAGCTGTGTAATCGTAATACGTTTAGTGATAGATAATTGTTAATTTACGTTAGGTACTGTCTACAAGCAGTTGACATCACTCGAGGTTTAGTTCAGCCATCCCGTTGAATTTTCAATCACGTGGTCAAATACCTACGTAAATTTAATAAAACATACATGTTATTTTTAATGCATAGGCTGTATCAGTATAAAAAATGTTTACTGTTAAAGTAATAACAGTCTGATCTATATTTTCACTGCAGTCAAATACCCTATTATGTTTTCGCTTTCATAAAGAAATGATTATTTTTCATATATCCCTGCCCCGCCCACATAGCGTGTTCCTGACGTAGTGGTGAGTTGAAATCGCTAATGGTTTTTCAAATAGCGATTTGAATCTAATTCTACCATTTAAACATTTCTTGGATTTTCATCTTTAATTGTGGTCGAAATTAATTTGTTTTTTTTCTTGGTTGCATTACTTGCGTTTAATAAATTAATTTGTATCTGTATTCGGAAGCAATATTTGACAAATTTATAGACGTATAACTTACTTGCGAGGATTTTTTTTTTTCACTAATCCTAAAATATAGGAATGTGTTTGACAGTTTAACTGTCATATTAGTTAACATTCATTTGTGTCGTTTCCCAATTGTCTTTTAATTTTTTCTTACACTCTTTATTATCTGTATCTCCAAGTTTGTCTGCTGTAATTATGTTTAATCCGCATTATTCACAGATAAATTTTGAAGAAAATCAGCATGAGTTTGTTTTTTTTATTAATTGATCTTTGCATGTTTTTGTACTAATGTACGCTTTTTAAGATACGACACCGCTTTCCTTGTTAAAGATGTGTACATAAGTTTCATATTTATTACCAGTATTATTATACGTTTCCAAAGTGATGAAGACGAACTACGTCTTGTGTATTAATTACTTTTAACAAAGTATTCCGAATTGTATGTAATTACTATAACCGATCCCGTTTTAAACCAAATGTGTATTACAATCGTGTTCTAATTTGTTGTTTATACACCCTTGTTTGTGGTCCTTAGGGTCAAATTTATTGTCTCCTAACTATCATCTCTTAAAATCACAAAAATAAAACTGCTATTATCTTGAAGTGTCATTTATTTATTTTTTAAACTCACGGTATTTTCCATCATATTTTTTTGTAGACTTTTATTTGAAAAAATTACACTAACACTTTATTCTTAAATAATTCGATGTTATAATGTTGCACAGACGGACTCAGCCACGCCCTTCAACTACAACCCTCATCCAGTAGATATGACAAACTTGACGCTATCCAGAGAAATGCAGAATATGGCAGAGAGATTAGCTGACAATGCTCATGACATCTGGGCAAAGAAGAAGAAGGAAGAATTGGTTACCAATGGAGGTAAGGTTTGCAAATATCAGTAGAAAAGAATTTGCTCAAGAGAGAAATAAGAAGGGGGGGGGGGTGGCTGAGAAAACGAAGGAAATTTAGTAAGGTAGTTAAAAATTGGTGACGAGAGGTAACAACACTTAATACCTATGGTGTAAAGAGAGCAGATAGTTGAGGGACAGGTTAGACATATTAACTTGAGGAGTCATATGTCGAGGGCTCGTCTGCAGCGGTACTACCGTTGCACCTACTTCTGACGTTAAGTAGCAGTGTGAGAACTGCTGTGTTACGGTTAGAAGGGCATAGTTACGCAGTAGACACTAGACAGGAGGCTTTCCAACTCAGACTTCAGGACAGCAACACATCCATATACAACCTCAGGTATAACTTCCGTTCTCTAAGTATATTTTTGGTTTATTGATTAGTTATTGCAAATATGACATATTTTAGCTTATACTGAAAGAGACGAATATATGAAATATAAAGACTATTTATTAATTTATATTTCTTCCAGGTGGTATTCATCCCCAACTTGTACCATACGATCTCCTAACTGACAAGGAGAAGAAGAAAGATCGAGAACGTTCTCAGGAGTTCCTCAAGTACCTTCAATACCAAGGCTACAAACTACACAGGCCTAGCAAAGCGACCCAGAGCGACACAGAACAAGCTGCTACCGGAGTAGCAATAGAGCTCAGATTCGCGTACTCCTTATTAGAGAAATTGATACAGTATATTGATAGAGCCACGATTAACATGAAGCTGCTGAAGCCATCCACTACCTTCAGTAGACGCCCCAGCTTTAAGACCAGTACGAGGGATATTAAATTTTTCTCTAAGGTAAAGTGTTTTTTTTTAAATTATTTTTAATGAATGTATGATTATAAAATTTTAGTAAAATTTCTTTATAGATTTCAGATATTTTAATAATATAAAATACTAATGGGATTTTGACGGCACTGTTTTAGTTTTTCATAAAATTTGGTTTTAGTTCATGCCCATGAAACTTTGTTGTGGCACTTAAACTTTGGAGATGATGTCTAGTTTAAAAAAAAAAAATTTTGCACCAACCGTTGAATACATTTTCGTGTTCGTTAACTATTCGATTAAAATATTTACTATTTTTGTATTATTATGTCGATTGAGTTTTGACAGTTTTAACATTCTATATAATAATAAAAATTTACTTGCAAAATTTTACAATTGCATGTCTCGATTCTTCTATCACTTTTTCTATATCTTTATTTTATTGTATTACAAGCAAAACAAGATGGAGTTAAAATACTTCAAGAAGGTACATGACAGTATTTAGTGCACTTAGATGTCAATTATGAATAATTTCTAGAACTACAGTATTTAGTGCATGACTTGACTTTTTTATCAAAATATATAAGATTCCTATGAAATGAAAACATGCTTCCTTGGAAACACATTATTTACAGAACCCCATAGAAGATGGATCAGCATGCAAAGTTTACTTGTTTATTTTTATCGATTACATTTGTAATTGTAATTATACGTACATTTCTAAAACTATGAGATTTTATAGATCTTTTAGTTAATTGGCGCTGAAGGAACTTTAAATATAATGTCCATAGGAGGAATAAAATGTTATCCTACGTATTACGTACGTACGTATAAACAGATATAACCCTTGTTGTCTTTTTGCTTGTTTTTTTTTATTTTTTTATTGTGAAGGAGTAGCAAAGTGTGTTCAACATTTGATTTTTAGTGGTAACTACAGCCCATGGAAATTTAGATCAAATCTCAATAAATCAAATATGCATTATTTTAAACAATTTTAAACTTTTGCATACTAATCCATCTGAATGATATAGAAGTGATGATTGGTGACATTCAGTGATATTTTAGGCTTCAGTATGGTCAATATTGCTAACATATTATTATCAAAAAATTTAACGATTGTTGATATTCACTGATCTAACAAAGATAGATCTTATTAAGAAAAAAGAAAATCTTGATTTTATCACAAAGTAGTTTATACCATCGTATAGATAAGTAATTCTGGAGAATTATACCTAAAAATCGTTATATAGGTGGTGCTACCTCTAATGGAGAAGTACTTCTCCACTCACCGCAACTATTTCATAGCGGTGGCGACGGCGACTAACAATGTGGGAGCGGCCAGTTTGAAAGAGAAGGAAATGGTGGCAGCATTGTTCTGCAAACAAGCTAGCTTGCTGAGATCCAGGCAAGTATAATAAAAAGAAGAACTTTAATAACTTAGTGGTTAAGAATCTTGACTTTAAGATCAGGTGGCTTCGAATCCTACCATGAAAGGTCAAAACACTGAATAACTATGCAGACCTGTAAACACTTTAGCTATGTAGCTAGTAACTTTAACGACTAAAACAACTCTAAGTTTGCCACTTTTCTAGGCTAGCAGCATTCGGCCCTGACGTCCGCATCACGGTTCGTTGTCTTCAGGTCCTCGTAAAGGGCATCGATGCCAAGTCCCTCGTGAAGAATTGCCCTGAGTTTATCAGGACTTCCATGTTGACCTTCTTCAACAACGTCGCTGATGATCTCGGGCATACAATTATGAATTTGCAAGATGTAAGTTTTTAAATGTCTGTCGATGTTATTCTTGTTGTTTGCTAGTTAAAGGACTATTAATTTTGATTTATGATCCTTGATTAATATGTATTTTTTTTTTGCAAAGATAAAATATGTTTCTTCGATACTTAATAACTTTAGCATTTTCTTATTTACAAGATATAAGGATATTTGTATTTTCTCTTTTGATAGCATATGTACGTATGTTGCCTCTGAAAATACTTTCAATTTATGTCTATTTAATTTATTTTTAACTACATAAAACGTTTATGTCCTTTTAGTTTGTTATCAGACTTTCGTTTAATTTGAATTGGTTTAACAAATAAAACTATTTCCAGGGTAAATACGCCCATCTTCGAGGCACGCACCTGAAGACATCTACATCGTTAGGATATATCAACGGGGTTCTACTCCCGATATTAACTGCAATGTTCGATCATCTGGCAAATTGCGAGTATGGAGCCGATTTACTCCGTAAGTAAACTTTACTCTTAATATTTTGCGCATACCCGTGTTTATTTAAAAATAATGCTAGTAGGATATTGTCAGATATATGACAGATAAATGCTGGAAACCTTACAACATACGTCCAAACAACACAAAAAAAACATAATAAATTTTATATAAAAGTCCATCCATCTAAACTCAATGTTACTTTTAGCCCTGGATATCTGAATTGGCCTTAAATAAAACAAAAGTGCCGGAGTTCATATGTTAATGAGGATAATAGCCACTTCAATATTATTACACAATTTCTTACGTCTTATAATTTTTATTTAAGATTTGCTTAAGATTGCGTGCGTACGATATAGCTACGTGCCTAGATTTTGTGTCCTATTGTGAACATGCTAAAAATGTTTCGCCTCATATTCATCTTTATATGTATTGATTATGTAACCAATTGAATTATCAACTTCATATTCTTCGACATTGTTTCCATATTCCAAATTAAATCAAATAATTACGAAATACGAAAATCTGGAAAATTGAGCGCATGGTTCCAGACACATCAGAATCATCGACGGACGGCAAACGTTTGTGTAAAAGACAATACTTTACAACTCGTAAATTTGATCTTTGTTATGTGTAGATAAGATAATATCATACAATGTGTAGTAACAATTTGGAATGATGAATGAACAAAATGAATCGTTATCGCTACTTCAGTCGCTGTCGCTGTCGCCGTCACTGTCGCTATCGCCGTCACTGTCGCTGTCGCCGTCACTGTCACTGTCGTTGTCACTTTTACTATCAGAGTTGCTATTAGATAAAAACGCTTGTTTACACTCTTGCGGACAAATTCGACTGAAGCTTTTTTTCTCCTCTTCTATACACTTATGTTGCACGCACGTTTCTGTGACTGCGTACTGACATGCGCGTTCGCACTTCTCTCTCGAAATCTGATTGCATTCTCTCTCGTATCGGTCCCGTAGTATGTTTATCGGTTCTGTCTTGAACCGCTCACGAGGATCCTTTACCTTTGTATGAGAATCTTTCTAGAATGTGAATTATATTGTTTGTTTTACTATGGTATATTAATGTTAATTATGAAAATATACTAGTAATGCCTAAAAGATTATGAAAAATATCGGTCGTGTTATAAACAAGTTAGCAATTAGCTTTACTTTTTGGCTCCCACTGAGGTTTTCATAGAAAAGTCAGAACTTTGTTACACAGAAAAAATACGGTCTAAAATTCACTACAAGAGCAGAACAAAAATAGCGACACTCTTCAGACTAAAAGCCTCCCCAATTGATTATTATGTTAAGTAACGGATTTATTATTCACGTACCGTATTTCCAAACATCATAACTGGTAGACAAAGATCGTAGTAATCGGTGTTCTTGGTACTTCGGGCAATATCTTCGAATACATCTGGAAATTTAAGTAGTATTGATACAATTCTGTTGGAACAGTACATTGTACCCTAAAGATACTATTTGAATGGGCGTTAACAATACATTGAAGTTCAATTTTAAGAAAGAGAAATTGCAAGAAAATGTTGTAGTTTTATGAGTTATGTCGAAAGCTCCTCTGCGGCGGCACCACCGCTATAGGTATCGTATTTTTGCCGGAAAGCAGCATTGCGAGAGATGCTGCGTTTCGGTTCGAATGGTTTAGTTAATCAGATGATACCGGACAAGAGGTATTATAACTTATTCCTCAGCAGTAGCAACGCATCCGTATACAACCTCAGATAGGATTTTCGTTCTAGTTGAGGTTTGGTGTGGATGTCGATAGGTTGCAGTGACCACTTGACATCAGTGCCGTGCTTGCTCGTTTGCTATTCTGTTCGTATAAAAAAAATCATGGCTCCAAATACAAACCAATCTAACAACCTAACTGTATACAGCGCTAACCGTATCACCGCTTACTTTAATCCTCAAAATCTTAAAATTTTATTAAGATTTTAGTGTAAGTTTAGTTTTAAGCGTTACCGTTTAACGATATCTATTGGATCTAAGATTTTTTTTAATTCCTGGGAAGTTTAGGGTTTATTATAAACTATCAAGTTCGGAATCGGTTACTGTTTCAGAAATATGCGTTTTGCGGACATTGTGTTTAACATTCTTACCATAAGTATATTGCGAGGGACGGTTACTGTTGTGAGTGCTGTCTTTGTGTACAGAAAATTCTTTAATGCAACCAGTCTTACGATGTGAAATGAAATGTTCTTTGAACGTACTCTCGCATCTAAATTCCATTCTACATCCGATCTTTTTGACTTGTAATAACGTCTAGAATACAAAAATATATAGTAATAGGGTATCTTATTATTTTTTATGCGATTCTGCGAAAATTCTTGTGTCGTAACCGTCAGATCAGTCGTTTAGATACTAATATTAAAAATAGACGTAAAATAGAAAAATGAAATGGTTGAATAGACGTGGTCTTTTTCTTTAAAAAAATCCGTTTAATGAAATTATTAGTGTAAACTGAAATAATTGATTTTATGAAAAGAAAATCATTTGGGTTTTCTAATCAAAATTTAAATTATTAAAATTTTTATGTAATGTTACCATTATTATAAATATAAATAAACTGTAAGAAGCAGATAATTTATTTTTATGGCCTATTTAAAAACATACTCGTAAGTATCTTGAAGTACTAAAATGTCGTAAATATTAAAAAATGTTGTAAATGTAAAGTGACCCTATTAATGTATTTTTAAATGTATGTATTTTTAACATCTATAAATATACATACCTACGTCATAAGCTCATGCCTGTCTCCCATTAGCAAAGACCGCCAAATGCTTCGGTTCATACGTACTTTTTTCGACGGTTTGGTCATGTTGATAGGATGGATGAAAGAAAGTAACGAAAGACATTTATCTCAGAAAAGTAAAAGGTTGTGTCGGCCGGGGATGTCCTAGACGTACCTACAAAAACCAAATTGGCGACCTAATGGTACAGAGCAAAATTAGGAGTACCCGTAACCGAAGAGCACATGCTGTTGAAACATATGAAACAATTGATGATACTTGAAGAAGCGAAAGAAGTATGTATGAAGTCTAAGAATATATGTATATTACCGTTTAATGATTTCTTTCTTACCTTAAAGCATTTTCGTACAGCTACTTTTAAACATGCAGTACCATAAGCATCTCTAAGTATTTGTGTATTCAATTGATCTCTTTTAAGCATTTCATCTTTTGTAGTTTCAGTATCAGTCATAAACTGACCGCTATTTACAGTCCGCTCCTTCTAGAATATATTGTTATTATAAAATACTATACACTCAAAGAAAAAGTGAAAAAACATTTCTATTATTATTATGTACGTTTCTGTACACCAAATAGAGGGAATAATAAAACAGGAAAACATACGCTAGACAATACTAATGGTGGTTTTATCACCAAATAGAGATTTCTTTCAAACAATTCAAGTTACTATGTTCATTTGCATCCTTATGTAAGATCTGAAGCTGTAGTTCATGCAAATGTTGAAAATATGAGGTTGAGCAAAGTAAGCTTTTGTGCTGTTTTTAATTAATTATCTTAAACTGGTATACCACTAGTTGCTATTAGACTTTATTTGTCTATCGTTTAAGTTATTGTGGTTCAACTACAAACAACCAGGAATCTAACAAACTAGTTAAAATAGTGTAAGTACATGAAAAGAGAGACATACCTTCGGATTATCTTTCGTGATAAGAAATACTAGCAAAGTTTTTTGGTTGGATGGACTTCTATAAGGAGAATTTTCTTTAATGGTTTCAACGTTTATAAGCATATCACCATAACCAGTTCTTAAAATAGCTTTTTCATTACGGTTCATAAAATCATCTTCCTGCATGAAATTTACATATTTATGATTAGATACTACTTTGAAAACCTGAAAAAGTGGTAGCCTAGTTGCTGAAAATCTCGACCCAATCTCCCACTCCGGTGTGTCGAACTTTAAATGCCAGCATGCACCCCTGAATTTCAAAATTGTTGTTTATAATTATTTTTAAATGATATGAGTATTATTAATTAATTATCACTGTCTTTAATGGTGAAGGAAAATATCGTGAGAAAACCTGCATTCCTGATAGTTCTTAAAATTTTTCTTAGAGGCATGTGAAGTCGGCTAACTGTGGTCTAAACACTCTGTAATCTGTGATGAGACCCGTGCCCAGCAGTGGCACAGTAATGAGTAATGATGACTAAATTTTATTTTAGAATTTGTAGCTCTTGGGAAATAGGGTAAAATATTTTCAAGATATTCTAAAGCTGTTCCTGTTACTGTCCTTTCTGTTTTATTCAATAAAATAACAGGGTCATCGCGTTTCTGGAATCCTTAAAAATATATATTATATTTTTAGAGCTGCCAACCTCATCATCTGTGCTAAAATTTATAACTTCATTCAATGGCGACTCATAGTCTTCTTTAGGAATCTCGTATTCATGTGATTTATCACTTCCTTCTTCTTGGAAATCTTCATCTAATAGTATCATCTGTGTAACTGGTTGAAAATTTCCATTATCGAGTGTTGTATTATACTTTCGATGTATGATATTTGATGCAATGTTTTTGGTGACGTCATAAAGTTCTGTCTCTAATGATAGTTCATTTTCAGGTATTGATTGTGCTTCGTAATCTAACTTAAGTTGTTTATAATTATCGAATAAATTTTGCAAATCATTATTCATGTGTGTTATATTCTTAAGAATATCTATGTAAATATTTTCTCTGGTACGTATATTAAGACCCTAAAATCAGATAACAAATTGGTCAGAGATGATGGTTCATATCATTCGTTCCTGTTTTATGAGAGAAACATTCAAGGAATGAAATATTTCTACATGTCAATGTAAATAAACTGTAGGTATGCCAAAAATTACACACTACGTAAACTACCACTATCACAAACAACCCAGAGGAGATATTAGGATGTAAGGGCCAGCACGGCCTTATTTTTCACCATGAATAAGGCAGTTTGGTTACGCCTTAGTTGAAAATTCAAAAATAGTTTATGAAGAATTGTAATATAAAAACATAATTTACCATCATATCTTTAGCAACTACAAACGCTATCCAAACGTGCACGTAGTACCACATTTAAAACTACCATGCATCGAAAATGGTATTCAGATAAGAATAAATTGAGGTTTGGTTTTATCGAGTTTTTATTGAGTATAAAATAAAACATAAATTCTTGTATGCATGGATAAGGTAGTTTCATAAAATGATAGTCTTGTGTCGAAGGCTCGCCTGCGGCGGCACCACCGCTACGCCTATTTCTGCCGTAAAGCAGCAGTGTGAGAACTGCTGTGT